>CAODLS010650848.1:0-18524 GCA_948243855.1 Flueggea neowawraea | reverse complement strand
TCATGGAATTTCTCTCTAGTATAGAGGAACTCAGTTCTTCTTTTGGTGAAGTTAATGATTCAGATCTAGGAATAGGTTTGGTTAGCATTTTTCTCAGTACTGGTGGAATCTTTTATGGTGAAGGTTAATTCTCAACTATAGCAGAATGCTAGTTGGAGAAGCCCTAGATTTGAGTCTATTTTGCTTTGTTTTTCTGTGTTGGGAAGTGCTTGGAGTATTGTTAATAGAGTTGAAGTTGCAATAGTGGGATTTGACAAGTCTAGGAGCTTTAGAGCCCTCACGAGTGACTTTTTCGCGAGTTTCTACCGGCAGGTGGTGGTAACAATACACTACTAGGCTAAAAGCTCTGTTTAGTGAACAAGTTGGGCTTTAGCCCTTATAGGGCTATTGTAAACCCAAATCCTTAAATACTAAATTATATTTATGTTTCTATTGGGTTATGCTTTGTGATCTCCCTTGTAACTTTTGGATCTATTGAAATTTTTTTAGGAAATTGTCGTGTGGACGTGGAAAAATTTGAGAAATTGTGTGTGCATGACTCTTGAAAATTAAATTACACTTTTCTTGAGAAATTATACATGTGGTCCTTCGAATTTTAATATTCTATGCCCAAGGTCTTCTACATAAGTCATGCAAGTACATATATTTATAGCTTATTTATATTATTTTTTAATTATAATTTTTCAAGGCCTATATTTTTAAGTTTTTATCCTATTATTATTCATTTTTTTATAGTTATTTTTATTAAATATACTGACTTTGTGTTGTTTTTTGCTATTTTTTGTTTTAATTTTATTTTTTGAATAAAAAATATGTTATGTGTACAAAATATAACATCAAACAAGTGAGACTTGTTTGAAAAAATAAACTCAAAAGAAAATATAAGCAAAGTAAAAACAAAATAAAAACAATGTGTTCATTTAAAAAAACTTAAAACAAAATAAAAAGCATAATGAAAACAAAATATAAACAACAAATAAGTAAAATATAAACAACTATTAAAAACATAGTAAAACATAAAAAACATAGATAAGATCCAAACAAAATATAAACGCCATAATTTTGTATTTTTGGAAAAAAAGACAAGCATTTAATTTTGAAAAAACAACTTGCAATTTAATTTTTGAGCCTATGTAGCAATAAATTTGAATTCCTTTTTCCCGTGAAGATACAACTAACCCTAATATTTTGGGTAGTTAGCACATGCACAGTAGAAAAAAATTGGTAATACGAACGCACAGTTCCAATGTTCAAATTATTGTTGTAACACATCGCTCAATTTTGATTTGGTTTTCGATTTATTGACAGTTAAAGTTTATTTATTCAGATCGTTGGAGTTTCGATTCGGACGCTGGATGAGGAATGTTTTGGAATGACTTAAATTCTTTGATCTTGTTGGAATTTGATTTTGAAAAAAAAAAACGTTTTAAACCAAAACGGTGCATTTTGGCTTCTTCTTCCTTAAACATTGCCAAACCCGACTCCTTCTCACTCATTTCACTTCCAAACACATTTCCTTACTCATCCAGCTCTCTCAATTTGTCTTCCATCCTCTCTCCTTGCCATCTTTTTATTTTTTTCATAAATCGGAGGTAAGAATCTCTCAATTTTTCTCTTTTCTTTCTTTCATGAAGAAATGATGTGAGTTTGTTGGGTTGTATTTGGATAACGAGTTTGAGGCTAGGTTTTCGATTTGTTGCTTGATTTTGATGAATTTGAGATGGGTTTTGATGGATAATTAATGGGAGTCAAACCAACAAATATAATTAACCTGTTCAATCAAGAATTTGTACAGGATCGATTCATAGATATTGGTAAAACTTATTTATTTGAAAGTAAAGCAACAAAATGAAATGACAATGCAAAGAATGGAGATTAAATATCAAAATAAACAAAAGCAGTAAATTGGAGTAAAGAGAATCGAAATGCAGTTAACAGAAAATCAATAAAAATAAAGTCTAGTCAACATACTTCTCAATTCTATTCTTTCAGTTGATCACTGACATGAGAGATAAATATCAAGCATTCGAATAGATAGAGTTGTAGTCACCCGTAACACGCTCAAATGACCAACCTATTTTTACTTAATTGATAGCCTCAGGACGCCTAGCAAACTATTTCTTTAACCACTAGACAACCCTTGTGACGCCCTGACAAGATTTAATCTATAGTAACAGTACAAACCAAAAAGACCCTTATCCTAACTATTGAAGTTGGAAATGTCGTAAATCATTTAAACTAGATTATTTAGTTCCACAAAAATGAACAATGTTCAACACATAAATTCACATTATTTCTTACCTAGATTAAGACTAATGTGACGCACTATCAATCCTAAATAATAGTATATTATTTCAGTCAATCAATCAACCGGCTGTTATCAATCAACCAACATAAATAATAACAAAAGAACTAAGGCACATAAACTGAATAAATACTGGGAATGCTTAATAACAAGTAAAAACAATAATCTCACAACATAATAAGATCGAACCTTGAAAATACATCGACTAGAGAATTGTTTAGCTACTCAAACCAAAATGAAACATGTAAAATATGAAATAAAATAATTGTGGGGCATGTTGTCCCCTTATAGTAATGAAAAGGCTACTCAATAATGAGTTTAAGAGATTATTTATGTGTGCTCTCTCTCTAAAACCCAATCCTTTTCCTAATAGAATTCTTAAAATAATAATAATAATGAAAATATATTGTTCCAGCAGAAAATAATGGTAAAAAGCCTTCAATCTTGTCCAACAAGCTCTATTCCAGAGGCCCATAATGTCAAACACGCAACCCAATGCTCATAAATTAGCCTAGTCAACGTGCCTACTACGACATGGCCATGCCGAAATGCAGTCAACTCTGAAATACACAAAAAATAGTTCCAATTCTTTGTGTTTCATCAATATTCACCTAAACAACCAAAAAAAATCAACAAGACATAAAAACACACAAATAACAACGATTTATAATGTGAAACAAATGTAAAATGCAACATAAAATATGCATGAAATGCAACCTATCAATAATGTTAGAATGAGTGTCGGAATGATGTGGATTTTGATTGGTTGTGCTTGAGTGAGGTGTTTTGGTGTTGGGTTGTATTATATCCAAATTTTGGGGTGAAAAATGGGTTGGATTGATGATGATTTTGAGTTGGATTTTTGAGTGATATTGATGGAATAAACATGGATTTGAATGGGTTGTGTTTGATTTTGGAGATTGAAGAGAATTTGATGTTGTTAGGGATTTAATTGAAAGAATTTAGTTTGATTTTTGATGATTTTATGATTATATGATGAAATTGATGGATGATTTTTATTAATAAATATGATTGGGTGATGATTTAGATGATTCCTAGTGATGGGTGTCAGTTTGGACGAGTTTGTGACATTTTTGAATAAATTATCACAAGGACTAGATTATAATTTTAAGAGTTTGAGAGCTGATTTGTAATTTCTTGAAAGTTTAGGGAGTGATTTTTAATTTGCCATGACTTTGAGACTAAAGTGCAATTTGGTAAATGTTGAGGGACTAAACTGATATTTTACGAGATTCTCGATTTTTGACGAGTGAGTTGGATGCTCGATCGCAATAGGATTTTCGACGTTGTCGTGGGTTTGGAACGTGCATTTGCATCCCATGCATATTTTGTATTGCCACAGTTATCATGTTTGATTTCGTTGTAATAAATTTATGTTTTCAACTATGTTTGGTATCCAAGGTGACCAAGCATATACCAATGGTTCGTGATTGAATTAATGGCCCAACTTTTAGGTGAGTTGGATGTCATTCTAGACACATAGGCTGTGTCTTCTAAATCTATATGCTTTTTATGTGTTCAGATGTGCTTTGTAATATGGACTACTATATGGATCTGCTAATCCTAAAAATTTGACTTATGTGATATGTGAATTCAGATATCGGTATTAATATTATTCAGGTATATATATATTCAGTTATGATATTAGTATAATCTATATGTCTTGTGTGCTTGTATATGGAGAAATTATATATATAATCAGTTTAACTCGGGACACCTTAGCTACGGGGTCACGTAGCCTTTGGTATACCATTGATTAGTCAAGGCTTAGTTACCAGGGTTGGTGGTAACACTGTGTGTCCGGCCAAACACATATGTCAGGTGGCATGAGTACACATCATATAGTCAATTAGGATTTATATTAGCTTAGTCAAGTTCTGTGTCTATTAGTTAGTTAGGCTATATATGTATATGTTTCGTATGATTGCATGTGTTTGTTGAGTATGCGAACCCTTTTGAAAAATGTTTTCAAACCTATATATTATATGTATATGAGTTTATACTGGTAGTATACTTTTATATGCATGTACGGTATTTTCGAAACATTTTCAAAATAGTTTATGTGATGTTCTGGAGGTACTTTAGAGTGTTGTCCCTCACTAAGTTTACTCACCTCTTTCCATGGCTAACATTTTAGGTTATTCAGAGTTTGTTTCATCAAATCTTCTGTGCTTAGTGAGACATCCAGTTCAGTAGTAAGTGCCATTTTGCTCGAGCTTTAGTAAGTTAGTTTAGTAAATGCTCCAAATCGGGTTTCTTGTGGGTTGTGTTGTATAAGAATGTTTTGGTTAATTGGATTTACTTATAAATATTTTCTTTATATTTTGACTTATATTTATGTTTTATTACTTATTAATATTATCTTTGAAAATATTTTTATAATGGAATCTTTTACTTACTCTGCTTAATAACAGTGTGGCATAAGAATTGGGTAGATGTTCTGAATGTCCGAGGCTTGTGTGAGATGGGCTGAACCTCTGGTTCGGTTCTCCTAGTACGCCTATCATGGTCCGATCTCGGGTCTTGACAACAACTTTATTTTACAAAATTATATGTGTCACGACCCATTCCCGGGACCATGACCGGCGTACGAGACAAACTGTCTATGGAAGTCCGACCCATATTGCACAAACCTTAAAGTACATAACTTCTACCCAAAATCATATTCAATTAACTAATAAAACCAAAGAAAGGTTTAAACATCATTTAATAAAGCAAAACATATGTAATATATATTGCGGAAAATATTTCAAATTTAAAACATTTGAAATGACAGAAACAATAATAAATCACATAGAAACCCGGTGTGGAACCTGTAACAAATCATACAAGGAGGACCGATCAAAAGGGAACTGACCACAACATCAGAATATCTTACTGAGCATCAAATATCAAAGATCATAGTTCACAAGAACCACCTGCAAGATGATAATAAACAGGGATAAAACAAAGAAAGTGGGTCAAACCCAGTGAGGGACAATACTCAAGATCGTCTCATACGTGCCTCATAAAAACTGTTTTGAAAATAGTTCAAAATACCACATGCAGGTATATTCAACATAAATATATATATACACGCTACATACGTAATAACGATTCAAAAACTATTTCAAAATCGTTCGTAATCAAAGCAAACAGCATGCACGAAATCATTCAACATTAAACCAAATTCTTTTCAGTATAGTTCCAAATTTTATCAACACTAATGTGTTGTCAAAAACAAAGCAAAATCTTCCAAAAATATTTTATCTTATTAGAGATTCCAAAACAATAATCCTTTTAATCTTTTATCAAAAACTCCATATCAAAGTTCAAAAGCTTTCTAACTTTGCTAGAAATTTCAGAAACAAAGCTTTGTCACGTAGACATAATAATAATAATAATAATATTATTATTTTCAAAGTCAAAACATATCTCATAGATATCAGAGTCAAAAATATATATCATGGATAAGGGACTGGTAACAATCATGGTGTGATCTGTGTCACTCTACTACCTTAATAATGATTGTAGATTCTGCCACTAATCCGGTAACAAATCATGTGCCTCGTCAGAACAACATGGCTATCGTCAACCCTGATAGCTGAGTTATATCATACCTTGGTATACCAAACGCTACGAACCTCGTAGCAAGACGTTCCGTCTCTAAAATATATACATAGTATAATGAAATCTAGTAACAATCAGTCATATGCGACCCGATATATCAAAAACAAAGAAGATATATAAGGTATAACTTATATATCAAAGTCCAAAAACAAAGTTACTGATTTCCCAAAATAATTTCCATAATTCAAATATATATATATATATATATATATATATATATATATATTTTAGAAACATAATCTTTATTTCAAAAAGTTATTCGAAAATTCAGTCCAATACTAGTTACAGAAAAACGTGTCAAAATCTCAAGTAGGGTTCAGAGAACAAAACGTTCAGATCAGAATCAAAACAGAGAGAGAGAATATATACACAAGTATATATCAGTTTATCAAACACAGAGTTTGAATATACATTCAAAAACTATAATATCAAAAAACATAGCATGCACTCAGCATCAAAAACAGTAAAAAACATATACATATATATTCATATATTTATGTAATTCCAAAAACAAAATGGTGAATAATTATTCACATAATCCAAATTATTTGATTAACCAATCCTTAGATTAGTCCAATTTACATTCTATGGTGATAGCATAACAAAAACATATAAGCAGAAGAGACACAACCTATGTATCTGAAATTGTCATCCACTCATCTGGATGTCGAACTTTCAAACTCCGAAACTTTGACCACCGGCCGATTGATTGTCACCTCGAAAACTGAACTGAGCTGAAATAATTATTTACAAATACATCAAATACAGTCACTGTGGCAATACAAAAAATGCATGAGATGCAATTGCATACTCAAACGCCGTCAGCGTCAGAAATCCTATTCAAATCGAAAGTCTATCGCTCATCAACATTCAGACTTCGATGTAATATTGCAATCAAATCTCCAAAATATTCAGGGACTATATTTTTAACCTCAAACTTGCAAAATATTAAATTTCGTCTCTATGGGAAAATTACCCCAAGAATTCATTTCTCGATTCAACCGATAGAAATCATTTTCAAACACCTAAATTGATCAAACTCAATCTCAGGAACTCAAATCCATGATTGGTTTCTCAAAAACAACTCTAAATCATCAGAAATCTCCACAAACCCGAACCAAACCCTAGCCTGGTAAATAACTTATCAAATCTCTTGATTCAAATCTTGATTCATGTTAATCTAACATCAAACAACAATAAACAATCAATATCTAACAATCTCTCAAATGTAAACATAAAATTAGAACCCTAGAAGAAAATTTGGCCCAAAAAGGAATTCTGAGATCAATGTATGAAAATGATGAAATAAGAGGAAAGGAAGAACGATCTTATCTCAGACAATCATCATCTAACAACCCTCAGCATCCATCTCCACCGAATCACTCATATATGAAATAAGAGACATGAAATGGAAGAAATGAAGAGATTAGATGCTCGATCTTACCTCTAAAGTCATTAAGGAATGAAGCAGAGACAATGGGAGAGAGTATCAAAAGAGTTAAGAGTAATTTGGAGTGAAAATGAGACATAATGATGAAAGAGTCAGGTGAGAGGTATTTATAAAGGTAGACGGATCGAAACACAATGTTTCACTGAATTACAAAGCCAACATACGTTTCACCCCTTCACAACGTACATTGTGAAGCCTCTACGTACGTTGCACCGTGTATAGTGCATGTAGACGATGTCAGATTTCAATCTAGAAACTTCATATTTTCCAGAATCCATGATCAACGTACGTTATACCCAACACAACGTACATTGTGCCTGTTCTACATGTGTTGTACCTTTCACAATGTACATAGTCGGCGTAAACACCTCATAGATCATTCCCAGTTCATGATCTATGTGCGTGGCTCCTCCTACAACGCATATAGACGACCTATACCGCCCCCAAATCGACCTAAATCACCTACAACATGTGTAGGTATTCCTCCTGTGCACGTAGATGGACTCCAGTAAGCTCTACGCGTGCAAAATCATGCATCCAACATGTTCTTAACTTCAAATCATAAATCACATCACTCTCAGGACTTAACCAAACCCACACTTTTATAGATAACACTCTTAAACATTCTCAAACACCTCCAAATACTTAAACATTACCTCAATCGTTCGAGGATCAAATTCGAAAATGAACTAAGATCATTCGAAATCCAATGACGTTCCACCAAAGACTTTTTCAGAATTGGTCAGAACAGGAGGGATATTACAATATGCGTGGTCCTCCAAATTTTAATATTCTACGTGTACAGTCCCTCCACCTAAGTCATGTAAGCTATATTTTATTTTTTTATTGTTATTTTCCTAATGATATTTATTATATGCTATTTTTTTAAGGGAAATTAAATTTTGAATGCCTCAGATATACCTTAATTAGTAGATAGATTCTTGTGTTTTTCTAATGTAGCATACATGTCCCTCAAAGTTATTTTTAATTGACGGAGTTAACGGAAAAACAAAATAACTTAATTACCCTTCCTGAAAACCCAGATGCACACCAAACCCTACTCCTCTCAGAATTGTAGAGAAACTGAAGCAAGTGGGTTGATGTGGTAGCTTGAATCTGGGTTTTCAAATTGAAATATTTCAAATATTTATCTTAGTTTTTCAAATCTAGATTTAGTTTTGTGTTTTTGTAAATTCTGGTTTGTTTTAATTTGTGATTTAGGTTAATATTCAATTTATTTGATTGAGTTAAAATGAAAGAATTTTGAAGTGAAAGAGCCAAGGAGTAGACGTTAATGGCGAATGGGTTCAAGATTGTTTTGAGATTTGGTAGCAGATTTTCAAAAGCAAAGCAAGAAAAATTAGGGTTCATATGATAAAATAGAATCAGGGGTAATTTTGTCTTCAAAATTTCAACCACGCGACAGTCACCAATTTACTAATAGATCAATATTAGATCATTAACAGAAGAACTTAAATGCAATCTATTTTAAACCTTAAGAACGTGTGTGTAACATTTTAAAAATACGAGGACTGACCTACTAATTAGGGCAAACATCAGGACTCAGAAATTAATTTTTCTTTTTTTAATTAATTTTTATTTTTTCTTTAGTTTTATATGCATGATATATATATATATATATAAGAAAATTAATGCTTTATTTTAGACACTCGATATCTACATTTTTAGGTTTTTATTGTATTGTTATTTAGTTTTCTATAGTTGTTTTTTTTTATTTTATTAATACTGATTATGTGTTTTTTTGTCGGTTTAGTTTTTGTTTTATTTTTGTTTTGAACTAAAAAATCATGCTATATGTAAAAAAAAAATCAAACAAGTGAGAGTTATTTAAAAAAATGCAAACAAAATAAAAACAATGTTTCCTTTTTTAGTGGTTTAATTTATTTTTGGACTAAAAAAATTCATATATAAAAAAGAATTGAAATCAAACAACTGAGAGTTCATTTCAAAAATAAAAATAAACTGAAAGAAATGAAAAACATAATGAAAACAAGATCCAAACAAAATATAAACAATATTTGACCAAATGAAAGAAAAACATAACAAAAAACAAAACAAAAACAAGATCCAAACAAAATATAAATACCATAGTTTTGTAATTTTGAAAAAAAAAGTGACATACGTTTAATTTTGACAAAATCGCTTGTAATGTAAATTTTGAGCTCGCGTAGCTATAAATTCGAATTTTTTCCCTGTAAAGATAAAATTAGACCAAATATTTTGGGCTTTTTACAAAAAAAAAAAAGTTTTATTTGTAGCTTATTGGTATTAGAGTAACTTTAGTGTTAAAGGATTGTGAGATCTATCCCTTATGGGAGCAAATAAAATGACTTATCAAAAAAGTTTTAATTGTTGTTTGGTTTTTATTTGGTGTTTTTATTTGTTTGTGTTTGCTTTTCTGTTATTTTTTTGTTCAGTATTGGATTCTAACTAATTTTTGTTTGTTATTTGGTTTCCTTGTTTTATTCCTTTTTCATGTTTATAAATGTATAGAATATGTAAACAAAGAAACTAAAACTAAAAACAAAATGAAAACCTTTTGCTCTTATTTGATATTTCCAGTTTATAAATACATATAAAGTATGTGTAAAAAAGAGAAATCACAAGAAAAATAAATAAAAACGTAAAAATCCAAAAATATTTCTTTTCATAAAAAGAGTTCATATATGTAAAACGGAAAGCGAAGGAATAAAACCAAACGAAAACATAAACATTTTCTTGTTGAAACCAAATGGAAACCAAATAAAAACCAAACAGAAAAAAACGATTTTGTAATTTTATAAATTCAAATTTTAAAAATTTATATTTTATTCAAATTTTGAAAATCCATATTTTTGTAATTTGAATTTTAAAATTTCATAAACATGTAAACAATTATTTGTTGCTATTGTTGTGTAGTATCCTTCATTTCTTCTTTTATTTTAAGTTGTTTAATGTTATCTTGGTTGTTGTGTCTTTTCTTATTGGAAGTTTTGTCCTGAGTTAAAAGTTCAGGTTGTCTTCCATTTTGGGAGTAATTATTTTGTTATGGCCTAATTTCTTGAAACTATTCTGTGGAATTTCAAAAGTTAGCAAAAAAGAGAGTGATTTTTTTTTATCTATTAATACAGTTGTATTTTTTTAAAAATGACAATATGTCGTTTAAATGTTTATAAAATATTACATTGGAGTCTGTGTTCACTTGTTGTTTAATAAGTGTTAAAAAAAGCATATTTTATTTTATTTTAATACACTCTTTATATTTTATATTAAGATTAAAATATAGTTTTAATTCTCTAAATTTGAATAGTTAAATTCACTCTTTATCTTTCATATTATTAATGACTTTCAAGTTTTCATGACATTTTTATCATTCTTTTTATTTATTATTATTTTTGTTCTATTTCTAAAAGAAAAATATTTAATTTTGAAGAACATCAGTGAAAATAATTTTTATTTTCATTCTTTATACTTAAAAATACTTTTTATTTATAAAAAAATATATTAAAAAATAAAGACTAGCATTAGAAATGTTCTTAAACTGTTAATTCTAATTTATGCAATTAACAATTACAAGTCAAGTTTCTCCTCAATATCTTGTTGAATTAATAATTCTTTTTTCACAAACTTGTCTAAATTTCATGCACATTTTGACCATAATCTATATCAGTCCCCCAAACTAATTTCGCTCTCGGCCATGGTAATTTCGCCAACTCTTCCTCACTATAAAAATTAAATAATTCTCTTTTGAATATTTATTTTAGATTAGTTGAAATAAGAAAGAAAAATAAAGAAAGTAATATCAAATAAAACGGCAGGAGTATTTAGACAACTCCCTACCCTCACCTTGTGGTTGCTTCAATAAACAAACAAACTTCATGCCAGATTCTCTTGGCGGATTCCCCTAGAAAAGCAGTCTCTCTCTGGTCTTTGTTTTCTTCCTCTCTTTCCATACTTTTTCCCAACATATTTATTGATAATTTAATTGTTTAATTCTGGGAATTTCTCTCTGTTCATAAGCTCTCTCACCCGAGTCTTTGCATTGTGCATATCTCTCTCTCTCTCTCTTGTTTCATACAGTCCATTTGAAGTTAAATTTTGTAACTTAGTTACTTGTATTCGAAAGGGCTACCAGTATTTTCTCCCTTTTTTTTTCTTTTTCTGTGTGTCTTGGATTTGGTAGGGTTTATGTGAGTGGGTACTTTCTATTGCTCAATTATTTGATGATTTGGTTTTGTTCTCATCTGTGTTTGCCTTGTTGTTGCAGGTATTAAATTGTGATTTGAAGTAATTTGACTGTGCTGGGTGGGTGGCTTCAGGTTGGGGATTGAAGGGACTGTGCCGTAGCTCAGTCAGGTCAGTGTTTCAATGAAAATGTGGGGTCTTATTTGCATTATTGTGTGAAAATTATGATTCTTGTTGATTATATTTATTTAATTGTTGTTTGAATTTCATGTTTTTCAATAAGATTGCCTGTATTTGGGGAGAAAATTTCAAGTTTCATCAGTAAATTTTTCTCTGTTTTATATCTTTTTAAATATACTTCGCGAAGACTCTAATATTTGGTTGCTTCTGTGGTTTGAGTTTATATATGCATTTTTACTTTGGAGATTCAGCGTGTGTCACGATTGCAAGCCTGTCTTCCCTATAATAATTGCAGCCTCACTTTCTTATTTGGCTCATTGCACAGCTATTTAAGGAAATAGAGTGAATAATTAGATTATGCTGGGTTATAGATTTTTCGGCTTTTTCGGCTTTTTGTTTCTTCGTTCAGTTAAAATATTATGCTTTTAGTTTTCTGCACTTGTTTCCTCCACACGCACTTTTTTTCTTCTTTTATTAGTTTTCGTCTTTTCATTACATTGAGAAGAATGTGTTGAGGGACATAGGACTGCTGCAAAAGTTATCATTTATCCATAACACCCCACTACAACTTCTTTATTTTTGTTTGCAGTTTTCACTGAAAAGTTTCAAACTGAGCTTCATCTGACCTTTGTCTTCACTAGTGGTATTTTCTGCTAGCAATTTCAAAAGAATCTTTCTGTATTGTGGTCAAATTTGTGTTTTTTGAGGTTCAGTTATAAGTACCTAGATCAAATAAAACCGTCATTTTAAATTTATGTTATGATGAGCTTTATATGGTAGAAACCCATATATAGCTATTTACTGTCATTTCTATGTAGCGAGTTTGTTATGGAACTTATTTGATGAATGATGTGGTCTATGAAGAGTTTGGAATCAGCAGATGCTGGGATCTCTCTGATTAAACCTTCCTCATTTCCTCCACTTGGGTCTCTCTATTCCTATTAGCTGTCTTGATTTGGATGGATTTGATATAAACATTACTAACAATATTGATGATCTTTAATTTTGATGTTCTTTAATATTTTAGATGGTATATGTTCACGTATTATATAGGGTAAGGCATTGCATGAAGATATGCTCCTTCATATGTGACACTCTGTAAACACCACCTTTATGTGCACTAGTTATGAGTTCACCTTGTTTTGAGGATGATAATGGCACATGTATCAAAAAGAAGGCATCTTTGTTGTTTTTCCTTGTCAGCAATTTGAACTTGAAATGTGAAACCTTTTATATTCTTTGTTTACCAATTTAGAAACAGCGTGTCAATACATGGGGAGAGTTGGTTGCAGCTTGCATGGGATTTGCTATAGCTAAGTCTATGTTTGTTCTTGAATTTGCTACTTGTATTAGGAAAAATTGAATCATACAGAACTTGTTCGATGCTGCTAAATGCACTTTTATAATTTTGTTCATGTGATATTATCTTTATATTAACTGTATGTTCAAAATGAACTGAGGAAGTTGTTGAAAAAAACAAAAGGATGAATGGAGGTAAAATTTTGTATGCATAGCACTGCTGACCATAGTACACTACCAAGTATTCAAACTTAAGATTTGATTTGCATCTGTATCAACAAATCATTGATGTCCAATTGGTCTCTAGATTTCCATGTACATTCCACAATTGGTTTAAAGAAATGAGAGAACAATATTGGAAATATTTATTGACACTGATGGTGCTGATAAGTGTGGTTTCATCAAGCTAATCGGATTGCATCTGTATCAACAAATCATTGATGCCCTTCTATTGGGCTGTCCCAAGGTAGAAGTAAGTGTGATTTCATCAAGTTAATCAGATTGCATTTTGGCAACTTTCTTTTTGAATTAGAGGCATGCAGAAGAATTTATTTTTGTACGGATGCATGTACTTTAGAATCACAGTTTTAGCTCTCCTTTTAAAAGGGATGCTAAAAACCTTAGTTCGGATACGGATGCTATGAAGAGAGAAACCATATGTGTTACTACATCCGAATTCATTATATTCCCTGTTATACTTGTTTGCTCCTAATGTGAAATTGATTCAACTTAGTGATTTTTAAGGTTGGTTTACCTCTCCGTATTACAATAGTGCGTGCTGACATGTAAGTTCATACACCTTTTGTAGCACGCTGTCGATGGTCGTATTCACTTGAGTTGGAATTCTTCTTTATGGACAGAAAAAAAGTTCATGTTACCTCCTTGTGGATACTGAAACCTGGATGGATATGCTAATCAGTTTACTGATAGTGACGCGCTTCAAGTTAATTAATCATGTGTATCCATAACAATTACAGAAAATAATAATCAGTCTCTAGACAGAATCTCTCATGTTGAGTGACTAGTTTTTCTCTTCTATTTTTGTTTGTGAGTTTTGTACCTCCACATCATTGCAGTTACACTTGATCTATCTGAAATGCAGCAAGATCTAGACAGTGGAGACCATTGGACGATCTGACTTGCTAAGCTTTTCTGGATTCTGTCTTGTTTTCACATCCAGAAAATTAGTGCTTGAAGCACAATCTCTAGGTCTTATAAATAAAGTCATGCTCTCTTTTCACTGAGGAGTAAACTCCAGGGCACTTGTCATTGACTTTTTGGAATCTCTCATAATTGTATGGTTTAATTATTTTAGTGAATTTTGAAATGCTATCATAATTGCATTATTTTCTTTCTATTGCTATTACTACCACTTCTTTGGAGGGAAGAAAGCCTACAATTCAAGTATTTATCAGGTCATACTAACCAGCAACGAATGGCTTGTCATGGATAAGACATTTTTGGTATGAGTAAAAAATGTCAAGGCAGACTGTGTGTCCATCCTTTGGAACAGAGTTTTTAAGTGTTGTAAAATGAGGAAGTTGAAGTTAGCAGAAATTCTACACTCTTCCCTTTTTCTTTGGGTACTTACAAATTATGCGTTTGCTTTATTTTGGAACCTTTATAACAGTAATGGAGTGTTAACACCATTTGATAGTCTTTAGTTTATGTTTTGACCATTTGCCTTTCAAGTTTCAAAGCAATCTATTTTAGTTCAATGGCTAGGCTTAGCAATAGAACATTTACTCAAATCTTTACAGATGCTGAAAAATGAAATGAGTAATGCTGTTTAATTTTACCTGTAAAAAGATAATTTTCATAAATTCATATGTTCGAAACCTCATGGTGGAATAAAATTCTGTTCTTCAGTTTTTGGATTCTGAAGTTGATGGTTTTGTGCTGGTAGACAGCTGTTCATACATTTAATCATGAACAACCAACCCCGAGAAGATCATGTAAGTGATCCAGGTTTTTTGGGCTATTTATTATACATGGGGAGCAGACTTGATAGTGTAATCTTTATGCAGGAAGACACTACCGTTCTCGGGTTTGAAGTTCCAAATTCACCTGAATCAAGTTACAATAATGCCTACCTTGGAAATGAAGATGAGGGACGAGACCCTCCTACAGTTCCTCTACACCTGCAACGAACGCTGCTAGGCTACCCAGCAAATGCAGACCCTCATGAAGCTATCCCACCGCCACAAAATGTGGTCCTCAACCATCTTTATATCGAGGACCGTCAACCCCCACGGTCTGTAGTGGCACTTGGATTCACCCACCGTTTTCGCTCAAAATTTGTCACTGTTGTTTTATACAAACCTGTACCGAGAAGGGGGAGCACTAGTGCTTAGAATGCATATAGAGAGTAACATTTCATTGGAGTTGTGATATGCCTTTATTGTTGATGGCATTAATTGGTGATAGACCACAAAGTACAAAAAGTAGTGAAAAAAGGAGTATATTTATTGTGTCACAACAGCAGATGGAGCAAGGTTTGATTTGATGAACCATGAAGCTCTCTGTCTCAGACTTGAATTATCATTTGTGTTGTGATTCATGAAGGTAAATTCGGTATATACATAAAAAGTCGTTCCATGTTAGCGATGGACGTCCACATTAGTGATTGGCCTTCTGGATATGGAGAGCCTTCGGTTTGGTTGTCCTGAGAATATTGATGCAGTCGACATTCTTTTGCGTGACTATTTTTAGCTGTTTTTTTTTCAGTCGAATCACATTCGACTCTTGTGAGAAATCGAATCGGACTCATTGACTTCTTGGGATGGTTCCAAAACCACTAATCTCTTTTATGGTACAAGAACAATTTAAATTCGAAAGAATAGAATCTTTACATGCAGCAAAACTCGAATATAATCCTCTTTTGATAAAGGAGTTGGCACCAAACCAAGTCGTCATTCCATAACTAACTCGATGGTTACAGGATGGTTACACGAGTCCGTTTCAGTCCATATCACTCGTTTATGGGAGTCCATAACTCGATGGTTATGGTTATAAGAGTCGGTAGTACTTTATTATAATTTGATGGTAATGATTATAAGAGTTGGTACCACTTTATTATAATTATAACCATATAATTATGATGAAGAGGTACCACTTCATTATAATTTGATTGTTATGGTTATAAGAGTTAATACCACTTCACCGTAAGTTGATGGTTATGAAAATCACTTGGTAGCTACAATAGTTTGTACCATTTCATCATAACTCTTACCGTTGAGTGTACTATTCTACACTTCATCATATCTTGATGGGTAGTTAATGCAGTCTTTACCATCCCACCATACAATTATGAGATGCCTCACTTTGTCAATCCATTTGAAGCCGTACTTATCTTCTCTTTCTTAACATACAAATTCGTACATAATTTGAACTCCTAATTTTTAGAATTTTAAATTTTATAATAAAAATATAAATGAATTGCATCATCTTAGTTCCCACTTCGAGTCATTAAATTAGAGGTACTGTACGATTATTAATAGACGTCCAAAAGGAATTTTAAATTAATTTTGTGTATTAACTACTGAAACTAATTCTTTCATTTCTAAATTCATGGCAAACATTTGGGGAAGATTGATAAGCTCACTACAAAAATGTTAATTTCTGGGGACAAAAGAATAGGACGAAAAACATTTTGTCCCTGAAAATATGTAAATTGGGGCAAAACATGCATTTTGTCCTTAAAATTAAACTGTTTGGGGACAATTATTTTGTCTATAAATGTTAACCATTGGGGACGAATCTTCTTTTCGTCCACAAAAATATGATTTTTAGAGAAATTGTTTTTTTGTTCATAAAAAGATATTATATTAACGAACTTATTAATTGGAACAATTATCATTTAGAAAAATAATTTTTAAGTCTTGAAGGATATCTTAATTTATAGGTAGATTTTTGTGTTTTTTAGATATAGTATATATGTTTCTAAAACTTATTTTAACTGTCGTAGGAAACAAAAATAAAATATTATCATTCCACAGCCATTCTAAACCAATTTTCTCTTTCTATCTCTGAAAATCCAACTCCTCTCTCTTCTTCTCTCTCTAAAACCCAGACCTACACAGAACCCTAACTTCTCCAACTCTGGCCGCCGCTGAGGACGCCAAGAAGACGATGAGAGCAAAGAAGATCGAACAAGAAACCGTTTTTGAGTTTGAATCGTGTTGTGTTTGAGAGGAAGCCGTGATCGAAGAGGAGCCAAGAGGATCACAGAGGAAGCCAAGAAGATGATGAGAGCCAAGAAGATCAAAGAGGAAACCCAGATCTCTCTCTCTCCAAATGTTTCACAACAACAACCGCGGCGGTTGAGGAATAGGCAGAGGGGCGGCGAGATCGATCAGAAGAACAAAAGTTTTTTAGGCTAGGTTTTCTGGATTTCGATCTTCTGGGTTCGAGACGAGAGAGGATTTCTTCTGTTTGTTCATAAAGCAGATGAAATGGCCGAAAGTGGTGGTAGTAGCAGCTCGCCAACTTGAAGATCTGCTGCTAGAAAATCTAACATGAATCTATGCAATTAAACAGATTGTTGAGTGTGGTATAGTGCAATTTGTGATGTGATTCTGGTTTGATGAGCTCTGATGTGTAGTACTTGTTTAGGAATTTGATAGAGAGAGATAATTGAGATGATTGTAGAATTGATCTCGCTATTGATGAGCAGAGGTTTCAATTCTGTCCTGAATTTTTGTAGAATTGATCTCGCTATTGTAGAAATGATCTCGTTATCGATGTTGCAATTCTGTCCTAAATTTTTTGTTTCTATTGACCTTTGCTATGATACTATTACTCGTAATTTGAGTTTTCAAGGATCCTAAAAGGGAAACCAACCATCCAACCTCTGCCTGTTTATCTTGATCAGCTATTTGATCTATTGCTTCATGATCTGAGAAGAAGATGATGGATGATGTACAAAATTGGTTTGAGTTTTTTTTTTCCAATCTAGGTTCTGTCTTTTTCCCCACCTCTTCTTTCCATTATCGTCAAAAAACTCCTCTTTTATTGACATTATTTGATTCTAACGGATCATTTGAAAACAACTTCTCAATTCTCTTTTAATTAACACCACACCTGAACCTCACGACTTTGGTTTTTCTGTGAGTTTTTATTCACTATTATTACTCTGTTTATTCACTCTCTCTCTATTTTTGAAGTCCATGTTTTGATCTTTACACTCAAACCACTCTCTTTTTTCTGATGTTCTTGTTCTTGAATTCGGTAGTGAGAGCTCTAGAGAAATTGCGAATGATATAGATTGTAATTTTGTGAAGTGCTCTGTTTTGACTGCAAATTCCCATCTGGGTTCTCAAAGAGAATTTTAATTGGGTCAACAAACGTGAATTTTTCACAAAAATCAGGTGAAATGTTGAACAACAAAGACAAATCTGTTTTAACAGCAGTTGTGGTTGATTCAACAGAGAAAGTTGTTCCTGTTAAGCTTGGAAAGTTCAGAAACATTGAATT
>CAODLS010650788.1:0-23380 GCA_948243855.1 Flueggea neowawraea | reverse complement strand
TAAAAAAATAAAATATTATATTTTGACTCTCCAAAATTATGAGTCTCTTGGTGATGCTCTAAAGAGTATATTGAAACTTTGTTTTTTATGTCAACTCTTTAAAACTAAAAAACTTTAAACTTTAAAGAGTGCAATGGGAATGCTCTAAACAAGCTAAATTTACATTTAAAACTCGATTAATACGAGTTAAAATTAAACAAATGAAAAGATTGAAGCATTTAGTTCGTATTTGTATTTCAATCCACCGCAAACACTTTTATTTCTTTTGGTATGTATCAAACGAGTATCACAATGTTGTCACTTGTACAAGAAATAAGTTCTTGGTTTCTCGGGAAGAATTTCGTGCGACAGGTTCCATCCAAATGTATCATCAGTAAGAACAAGATGGGGCACCGTTTTCCAGCAGTCGATCCATCTCTTCAATAGAATGCTTGTTCTCACTGCTTCTCGGAATGGAAAATGTTTAAGAATGCAGTCCATGGCTTTATTCGGTTAGGGACTGATTTCACTGATCTGATCCATTTTGGGCTGAATAGAAATATAAACTATTGCCACCTTAGAGACTAAATTGGATGAAAAAAAATATACATTTTGCCTTTATTATGTCACTGTGTTTCTTTTATTTGTTACTTTATATAGTTCATTTTCTTCTTGAGTTTGGTTAAAGGACTTAGATTACAGGGCTCGTACAGCTTGAAACTAAATTTCAAAGCCTAAAAAAAACTCTTACAGTTGGAGATTTAATTTTTCAACGGAAGGAAGAGCTCCAGTACTTAATTTGCTGTATCAAAAACTCCCACTCCTGCAAAATTTAGAAAGTTGGGTAAGATAAACCGTAAAAGCCTCACTCTTGTTTCAGATTTTGCAACTGAAATTCTATTATATCTCTTCTTCTTTTTTCTACATAGATATATCACGGTGGAGATGAAGATGTTATTGAATTCCTTCATATGCAAGACCAGGATGGTGTTTGTTTTGATAAGCTCGATCACGTTAGGATGAAAAATTACAAAAGAAGTGAGTCCGAGCTACAGTTTGCCAATGTTAGCTAACTCAACATCAATGAAGACCATGACTATTCAGCGTCACGAAGACGTGGTAGCCGCACAGGAAAAGTTGCTTTGTATACGGTTCCTTGCATTTCGCAAAGCATCATCAGCGGCAATGGTAGCAATAGAATAAGTGATGACAAATTTGTGTGTATGGTGGATAATTGTAGGTCAGCCATTCAGCAACAATATAAGAACTCAGATGGGGAAAAAAAAAGATCACAAATTTTTGAATGCCATCTTTGCCTTTAAATTCTTATATTGTTTGACATTCATACCGTTACAGGTCTCTTAAGTGCTTCAGCACACAAAATTGAAAGCAAAAGCATGTAAACTAAAATGATAACATCTCAATAACACACCTTATCATTAACTTGATGATGATCAAAAATTGGTCAAGCGCTTGAAACGATTTTGATCGAACATCACTGTTTCAAAGAAAAAGAATAGCAATTTAATAAGAAAAAATGGGCCACTACTGTTGTGTTTTGGTCAGTTACCTTCTGTCTTAGAAAGGTGCCATATTTGTGAGAGGTTTCTGGGCTTCAGAAGAGAGCTGCAGCAAAAATTTAGTGAAATTCATTAAATGGTTGAAAGGCAAAGAAATACACAATTGGATTAAGATATTACTTTGTCCTGAAGGGAATGATGTTAGAAATGTCCTCTCTCCCATCTGTAGCAGGAATCAACCATTGTTTTTTCTTCTGCATCTTTATAGCTTTCTCTTAAAAGTACAAACGCGGGGTGAAAGCATGCTTTGCTCACATGAGACTTTCATGATCATAACAAAGGACTCAAAATTAATGACACATCAACCAAGTCGATAAAATCAACCAGTTAAAGCTAGTTGTGCGATGCAATGCTCACCTAAAACAAATCCCACAAAGAATGAGGCTTCAGGTGAACGAAGTATCTTCGTGCACATCCTGCCAGTTGCATATCAATAATCCAACAAACATTAGGCAGCAATTCGTTTCATAATTACTGAAGAAGTGAAACCGAGAGTCAGGATCTTCAGATCTTCATTGCGAAGTCATAGATCTAGACATTCTTCCCTATATGCACATCAACCTTCAATG
Source organism: Flueggea neowawraea (assembly GCA_948243855.1). Classification (NCBI taxonomy): domain Eukaryota; kingdom Viridiplantae; phylum Streptophyta; class Magnoliopsida; order Malpighiales; family Phyllanthaceae; genus Flueggea; species Flueggea neowawraea. The sequence continues at coordinate 21,252 of CAODLS010650788.1, read as the reverse complement.
ACGGGGAAGGAACAAATCTCTAATAACTAAATAACATAAAAAGAGGGTACTTCTCATAGCAAGTGATGATTTAACAGATGAGTAGAACAAAAGGATGCAATTAATTTCAGCCATCGATTATCAAAACCCAGGAAGAGACATGATAACAATAAGAAAATTGAGCATGATTTGAAGGCTAAAAGAATAATATATATACACAGGCACACGAATGAAAGCAAAAATGCAGTGCCAACACCATATATCACTGAACCCATAAACGAATTAAGCCGCGAGAGTTAGAGAAGTCCTAAAGCAAGCGGCCGGCCACCCATCCGAAAAGAAGCATGTAGAAAATATTTTTGTGATAACTAAAGAAGGAGAGGAGGCAACATCTCATCATCATTGATCTAGCAACAAGCACAAACCCCCAGATGTCACCTTAATTTTTGTTTGATTGATCTTCAATTTACAAAATTTCCATTGAGTACAAACTACGAGGACCGTACCAGAATAATACAATCTCACAAAAACCAGTTAGCCTCAAGAAAGCATAACCTCATCAAAACCTAACGGATATCTTTTCAGCCTGGATACTCTTGCCTTGTCTGGAATGAGTTTTTCTGGTTGCCATTAAGATCCACAGTTGAGAGACGCAATCGTTGAGAGAATAGGCGAGGAGATTGGGACTGATTGTGAGAGAAGGAAGAAAACGTTTTGAAAACAAAAAGAGAAGACTGGGCGAAACGAAAACAGAGAAGGTGGGAAGATAAATAGCGATAATGGTGAAAAAAGAGAGTTCAATTGAAGCTGAATGTTTAAGATTGTGCCAGAACTGGTTTTGGTGACAAATGGATTCGATGGATGATGGTTTGTATTAGCTCGGTGTCTTACTCGGCGAAATTAAATGTAAAAATAATCATCTTCATGTACTTCGTTCCCCTGGATGTCAAAACTCTCAAACCCAGGGCAGCATGCCAACTTCAAGCTGGGTGTCCATTTAAAACGAGTTGTTATGCCAAAACATAACACAATAATGTCTTCCAAACAGATACGAACTTGTTTGAAAGGCAAGAAATTGAAATTCTAGTCACTGTCCGAAGAGTGAGAATCGTCTGATGTATTGTCACCGTCATCATCCGAAGAGTCATCATCATCCAAATTATAATCTGCATTTGCTGCACTGTACTTGATTTCCAGTTCTGTTGAAACCCAACGAAATCTCATCAACTGCGTCATTACTGATTTCTCATCATAGCCATCATCGCTATAATGTTCAATGGTCATCTCCTTGAGAACAGGAGAATTCGCCAAAACAAATTTAATAAACTGTAACTCGGAATCTTCACCATGAAATGCTCTCACCTTCATTATCTGCAGGTGGTTCAATAAACACGCAGAAGTTCCGTCTTCTTCCCATAATTTCAGTAGAGCAAGGGCAAGGGTAGTACCATCCTTTATGCATGCGCATGCCTACACAACATTAAGGCCAATTTTTGATATCTCAACAAAATATATTAAATTCGCAAAAAATAATAGAATTGCATCTACTACTCACTGCTATATCCAGACTTTGTAAGTTGGGGAATCTTCCGATCAAGGAAATGAGATACGAAACTTCATCAGCCTGTTTAAAACAAAATTCATCTAATTCAAGTAGCCTCAAAGAGCTGTAAGAAGTTGAATCTTCCATTAATCTGTTGCCTGCAGCCAAGAACTAGCAGCAAAAGCAGAATCAATAAAGTTTTCCAAAAAACACGGCAGAGGCACATAAGAACTAATGTCTGCACAAGTGTGCAACAGCAAAAAATCAATAAATGTGTGATTACACGTAAAGCTCCTCCAGTGACAGTGGCAGCCCACGAATTATGAATCTTATATCAAATTGTGAAGAACCAATCCGATACAAGTCCAAAGCAATTACCACAAGATGAGGCGTGTTGAGTGGAATAGATTTGAACTCTCCATCAAAGCTAAAGTACTTAAGATTAGGTACATTGATGTGAAGATGATCAATACAAATCAGGTCCTTAACCACTAAGTGTTCAAGCAGGGGGCAGCTGGCTATAAGATTTTCAAATGTACAGGTATCTATATTAATTTCTTTCAAATAAAGGCTAACAAGTTGATAATATCCCCTGAATGTGAGCGGCATTTTGAACTCAAAATGGCGGAGCTTCAACTTTCTAAGCTGCTGACAACAAAACAAATCTGAAGGCATTTCATTGTACCTATGTCTCCTAATCTTCAGTGACAAATCTTGAATACCCTTCTCTGATAAACTCCACATCCACGATTTCATGTTGTAAGATCCTTTCACCCTACCAACAGAAAGATAAAATTTCTGAATCTTCCTTTGTGTCGATTAAGAATATAATAAATAATCCCTTCAATTTCTTTTTTCTGTCTATCCGAAAACTCATTCTCCTCGACTATAATTTGTGGCAACGTATGCCATTTCTCCTTCCACTTCACTGATAACGCGCCAGTCCTCACAGCATCTTTGAGAGGCAAACACGCCAATATGCTGTCTATCACATTTCCTGGAAGGTCACTGAGCCTATCCGAACCAAAACCCAGAAAATTCTTCTCCATTATTTTACAGCTAATGAGCTAAACAACCTAAAAGAAACACAATCACTGAATCAGAATCAACAAGTATACATAACATACTGATCATAGCTTTATTTATAGTTTCAAAATCATAAATCGAAAACTAATTAATTAATCAATATGAAACCCTTAATGACAAATTCTCCACTGCAGAGAAACCGAAACTTCATTCGAGAAAGAAAAAAAAAACCCTCAAAATTGATCCTCTTTAAACACGTATTCAATTTAATTTATCCATTAACCAACAATGGTAGCAACAATAACACAAATCATAACAATAATATGTCAAAAATTTCATAGAATTGATTACAAAATCGATATTAAAATAAACGATGAAAGATTTACCTCCGCGTGCTGGGAGAGAAAGATGGCAAGTTCGAAATAGGACAAAATAGGAAATTGCGGTAACGGAACTGGAGAGGCGGAGATAGAAAGAAACTAGTTTAGTAGCGATCCTACAGCTTTGAAACGTTTAAGCAGTGAGTTCGAAGAAGAAAGAGTGTAGGAGATTGGAAACTCGTTACGGTCGGTCAAGCTATCGCACTGCAATGCAATTATTTTAGGGAAAATAATTTTAAAATCCCTAAAATTTACCCTAATTAATAATTAGTAAGTAGATTTTTGTATTTTTTATGTAATATATATATATATTTTTTAATATTTTTAACCGATAAATTTAACAGATAGATAAAATGACTCAATTATTCTTTCTTAAAAATAAAAATAACATAATTACACCCTCTATTTGTCTCACAACCTCTCTCTCGCTCTCTTTCCCGACTCACATGCTGTCCAACGCCTCCGCCCGCCGCCCGGAGCTGCCGTCACTGCCACCTCCTCCTTCCTCTTCATTTTCGTAGTCTGTTTCTACAAAATCACCCGTAAACACACTGTCCCTTCCGACTCAAACCCCCTGCGCCTCTTCTCCAACTCCAGTCTTCATCGCGCCACCCGCTCCTTCTCTGCCTCTCTCCGCCTTGGCCAAGGTGGGTTTGGTTCCGTTTACCGCGCTAGACTTCCCAACTCTAAGAATGTCGCCATTAAGGTCATGGGTTCTGGGTCCCTCCAAGGCGAGCGAGAGTTTCATAATGAACTCTTTTTCGCTTCCAAGCTTGACTCTCCATATGTAATCACTGCCCTTGGGTTCTCCTACAAAGATAGGACACTTACCAAAAAAAGACATGGATCTCTTCCTTCTCTGATCTCTTCTTTCTTCCCTTTTTTTTGGAATTTTCTTTTTTTTTTTTAATTTTGCCAAGTTGTTGCTGATATGGTAATTCTGTAAGGGATCTTTTGTTGTTGGTGGTGATGGTGGTTTTGAGGAGGGTCGTTGGTGGTGAGTTTTGTTGGTGGTAATTTTGAAGAGGATAAGGTTATGCTGCTATTAATTTTCGAAAGAGGGTTATTGGTGGTGGGTTTGAGTAATGGGTTGCTTGTAGAGGTGATCTGGGTGGAGTTGAGGGGGATGGGGGTCGCCGGTGTAGTGCTTTCCAACGGAGAATGAGGCTTGCCGGTGAGTTGGTTTTGGTGATAATGATTTTGAAGCATAAAAAACAGTGGTTTCAGAACATGATTTGTCAATTTTGATTTCAATTGTGACTTGATTTTGATTTCAACTGTAAGAAGAAATTCTAAAGAGAAGAAGAAATCGAAAGAAAAAGAAATTAGATTTTTGTTGAGTGATATTTTTATCTTTAAAATCTCATTTTAAATAAATTACTTGATAGTCAGTTATTTTTTCACTAATCAATAACCAATTATTAACATAATACCTTAAATATAATCGATTTTAAATATAAAAAATATATATAAAATATTTTAAAAATATAAAATTGACCTATCAAGATAAATTTATAAATTAATTTTTCTTATTTTATCGTTTCTATGGAGACTTGGGTTTTAAACAACAGCATTTTTGCGAATTAGTGACGGCTTGGCGTAGTGTTCAGCTCATTGAGCTTATAGTGTTGGGCTTAACTACTAAACAAGCTAAATTTACATTCAAAACTCGATTAATATGAGTCAAATTTAAACAAATGAAAAGATTGAAGCAGTCAGTTCGAATTTGTATTTCAATCCACCACAAACACTTTTTTTCTTTGGTATGTATCCATCTAATGTGTCCCAAAGGAGTATAATGTTGTCATCAAAGTACTTTTTCTTGCAATGCTCTCATCAAAGTTGACTCTTATACAAGAAATAAGTCGTTGGTTGGTTTCTCTCGAATTTTTAAATATTAAGAAATTATGAGTTCAAATTCGGAAGAAGATACATACACGATAATTTCCAATAATATATATATATAATTGTCAAACATACAAACACTAAACAATCGTCAAACATGCAGACACTAAACAATTATCTTCATTTACTTATGAACAGAATGCTACACTAGACGCATTCTACTAGCGTCGTTGTTGATGCACGGCGACAGAGTTATTTGCTTCGTAATCGTTAATTGTTCTTCGGTGTCTATGATTTTATGGAATTGAATTCGCATAGTCTCTATGTTTAAGCATACAAATCAAGTTAAATGCAAATTGGAATGATTTCCAATAAGAGAAATCGTTAATCTTCTACTTTCTAAGGTTGTTAGATAGTTTTGTAAGAAAAATAAGTTGGGATATTTACTACTGTGCCCATGAGTTGTACTGTAATCTCCTATTCAATCCCTTAGTTTTAAAAAGCCTCTAATTATATATCTGTTTGTGCATAACGTCAGTCTAGAATATATGTTTAATACCTAATTCTGGTATCTAATTATTTAAATTTCCATATAAATGCTCTATGGAGAATTTGTGATATTAAGATTAGGTGTTGTTGCGGACCATGTCAGTGCGTTAGACCCATTCACTGAAGTGTTGTCCGCTCTGGGCTAATGGGTCCTCATGGTTTTGTCCTTAAAAAGACGCATCAGTAGTTTGAGGGAGAAATGTGCTTGTAAGTGACATTTGGCATTGACTTCTAAGCGATGTGGGAGAATGACATCGACTCCTAGGTGATGTGGGAGCATGACACTACAATAGCCCCCAGTCGAGACTAAGGGACTTGGGAACACTGCTTTAACTCGACGAATTTTTGCTCGAGTCCCCACATATGACATCAATTGTCGTGGACCATGTTCGCTCGCTAAGCCACTAACTTAGGTATTGTTCATTCTGGGTTCATGTGCCCTCATGGTTTTGTCCCTGAAAAGGCTCCTAAGTGGTTTGAGGGAGAAATATGCTTATAAGCGACATTTGACCTCGACTCTTAAGCAATATAGGAGCATGACACTACAGGTGTTAAACATCTATTTTGAACTGACATTGTGTACAAGCAGAGACTTAATATGGATTTTTTAAAACTGAGAGACCGAATAAAAGATTACAGTATAATTCAGAGACACAATAGTAATTACCCCAAATAAATTTAAAACTGGAGTTTGATATTTGCTATATTTCATTTTCGCTGAATTCTGAGATGAAGCAAAATTATGCAGTTACCAACGTTGAATTTATACGACGAACCCAACAAAAAAAATGCTATTGCTTGGCATGTCCGACGAACGACGGATCCTTTGAGTGAGCTAGAACTCATTTTCTTTAACTGCATCTATTGTGGTCTTAAAGAGAAGAAAAATATAAGTGATTAATAAGAGTGAAAAATAAATTACTCATAAAGGAGAAATTCATATTAAATTCCAACATGGACCAATGAAAAGCATGTCAACAAACGGCGGGTCATTCATCTTACGATGGAATTGCACCCAGCCACCCACTGACTCTACATGGGTCAGCCCTATAAAAGGAAGACCAAGCCTAGCAGAGCCCAGCCACAAAAACCCTAAAGGTCCATTTTCACGTATACATAGCCCAAATTCGTAATTTGCGAATTGAGGCAGTTAACTTTCAATATTTTAAAATTATAGTTTTAAACACTAAATTTTATAAATTACAGATTTATTTAATGTTATTTAAAATTTGTTCAGAAATCTTTTCATTTTACAGATTTGTTTAAAATTTGTTTATATGTTATTTTTTGTTTATATATTATTATTTTATTTTGAATAATTGTTTATATATTATTGATATGTTGTTTATATATTGAAAACAACATATAAACAATATATCAATAACATACAAATAATATATAAACAACAAATCAACATGTAAATTATAAATTTGTTTATATATTGTTTTCAACATAAAAACAACATACAAACAATATATTAATAAACAACATTTAAACAATATATAAATAATAAAAAAATATAAATAAGACGTATTAAATTTGAAAATACAAAAAACATCAACAACATTTCAACAACATACCAATAATATATAAATAAGACTATGTGAATTTGAGAATATATATTCATAAATTTAAAAAATTATGTACATACAGTATAAATATTATAAAATGTATTTGTAATAAATATATCGTACGAAATAAATATTGCTAAATTTTATAAAGCAATCGCGTAATTACAACAACCCTAAATCTTTTGATGTAACCGCACTAACCGCACCAATCCAAACTGCTCTAGTTTCCAATTCCTCACTGCGCGCACTCTCTCTCTTTTTCTTCTTTTCTATATATACTCAAAAGCCTTCTCTGGAAAAAGGAGCGACTGAACAATCTCACTCTTTCACTGATGGCTGCGAACGAGTGGTCAATTAGGACCAACAGTGGCTACTGAAATGCTTGACTGCCGCGCTGGACCCCAACCAGGAGGTCCGTTCCTTCGCCGAAGCTTCTCTCAATGAAGCCTCCCTTCAATAAGGTTTTGCTCTGTTTTCTCTTAATTGTTAATGGATTTTTGATCTGTACAGTTTGTGTTGACAATGGGCGTGGTTGTTGTTATTGTTGAAGGTTTTGGGGTTGCTCTTGCTATGGTTGCTTCTAACAGAGACCTTGCTTTTGGATTGTGTCAGATATCCTCTTTTTTTTTTTTCTTTGAAAGTGGAATTAGTTGTGCAGTTTTGAACTACAATGGAAAAATTGTGAGACTTGATGTGGTGCCGATAACTCGAGTTAATTTCACCTATAGTACCTTAACTTAATAAAATGATATGATGTAGTACCTAAACTATGTTTGTTTCAAGCATGGTATCTGATCTTACTGAACTTTTCACTCACTATACCAAAAGTGAATGACTCAGAAACAACAAAGACATTCCACATGACTTCCTTTCATCCACATGGCTACGAAATTTCGGTTCATATGGAAACCACTCTTTCTAAACCAACCAAACCAAAAATTCCCAGTTCATAAACCAAAGCAAAGATTTTCGATTCTTACCAAAGCCTCCCGCATCCTTAAGCCTTTGTTCGGATTGATACAAGTGAATGGAAAGGGAAAGGGAAAGAAAAAGAAAAGAAATTTGATTTCAATTCAATTCTATTATTTGGATAATAATAAAATAGAGGAATTGAAAATAAATGATTAAAATTGGAGAGAATTCAATTCCTTTGATAAATTGATGGATTTCTCTCTAAATTGGAGAGTAAGGAGAGAAATGGAGAAAAATTTAGAATGAAATAATAATATTACCCTCTAAAAAAATTAAAACCTGATAATTATGGACAAAATGGTCTTTTTGTGAGGAGGTAAATTGCCATTACCTCAGAAATTAAGTTGAGGATACCAAACAATACAAAAAAAATGCAATTTTTTTCTTCTCAATTCTCTTGAAAAAAGAACTCTAAGTGTGTATTAGATTATGACTTCTAATAAATTTTAATTACTTAAAAAGTTATGAAATATTAGATTATAATTTTTAAAGATTTTTCAAAAATTTGGGTGTACTGGATTATGATTTTTATAAACTTAAAAAAAATATACAAAAGTTAGAGGTATTCAATTAAAACTTATAAAAAATTCGTAAAGTATACCCATGTTAAAAAAATTATAAATTTTTATAGACAATAATTTTTACATACTTTGAATGATATTTTTTAAATTTATATAAATAAAAAGACCACATAATTTTGTTGCATTCAAGACTTTTACATACATTTTTTAGGTTATTTGAAACTGTGGACATTAATTTTTTTTATTATTTTAAATTTAGTTATTTGTAATCCGTGAGACTTTTTTTATATGAACAAATTATAGTTTTACATTTTTTATACTTAATTTGTAAAATAAATATTTTAATTATTTATTTTAGCTGTAAAAAAATTATATGAATTTAAAATAATTTTGAAATATTTTTTATTTAATAATAATAAAATAAAAATTTTAATTGTTAAAAAAATATTTTAAAATAAAATTTATAAAAATTATTAACAAATTTATATATTCTACAAAATTCTTCTAAAATAAAATCAATAAAAATTGTTGACAAATTTCTTTACAAAATTATTGAATCTGTACAGTCATCATAATCCAGATTCCAGTAGAATCCCTTATCCAGTTAAAAAAAAAAAATCCCCGCGACGAATATGCTGACCCTGAAGACATGGACGATGAAATTGATGCTTGGAAGTGTTTATTTCTCTTCAATTCTTAGGTTCAGTGGCTGTAATTTGCTTGAAAGTTTATAATTTATACGAAATTCTAGTCTTTGGTTTTGCTTAATGTTTGGTGTCAGTTGCTTGGAGTTTGTGGTGATGCAGGATTTGTTATTATGTTGCATATTTGGAGGTTTTTGTATTTTTTTTTGGGGATTTTTGCAGTTCACAAGCAAAGGGATATTGTTCCGTTGGATGTGAATGACGATGCCGCAGGGTCTAGTGAAGATGATGAGCTACCGGTTCTTGATTACAAGGTTTGTGGTCTTACATGGTAGTGATATTTCCAAATTTGCTTTGTGGCCATCCTATGTTTCCCATTTAGGTAAAAGCTTTGGATGAATTTAGTGTTTTGCAGTGGTACTATAGTCATTGTAAAATAGTAGTAAACAAGTGCTTTTCGTTTCTTATCAATTGGTTGCTTCAACCGAAGGAATGGGATTTTTTTTTGTATTAATTGACCTTTTTTATTGTTGCTTGAGTTGCATTTCTCAGAAATGGTTTCAATACTTGAAACTTAAGTTCAGTTATGATTCCAATTTTACTAATTTACTAGTTGGATGATTCGTTATTCTCACTGTTCACAGTAATGGTTACAGGATATTGATTATGATGGCAAACATGATGAGGACGATGCTCATGATACTGGATTGGCTGCAAAAGGTAAAGTCTCATGATCCAATACTTTCAAAATTTATCTCTATATGGACGTGAAGTTGTGTAAGCTCTGCTGTGAGCATAAAAGGAACCAAAAATGTTAATGATGGGTTATCACGGTTTGTTATTCTCTATACTTTGGCTGGTGCCTTTGTCTGTAGATTCCGTTATAGCCGATAATGCATAACAATGTTTATGGGAAAATTATTTTTAGCATAACTCCTGCTTCTTTCTTTTATTTTTCTTCTCACTGGTAGATAAAGTGCACATCTGATAACATGTGAGTGGGCTTGTTGCATTTTGCACGTTACCTGTAGTTGCAAAGCAGCAAAAATTTTTACGATCAAATACTGTTTATTGTTAGAAAATAACAAAAGGATTGGAGCTGAGAGGAAGTGCTATATCCATTATCTTTTGGAATATATATTGAAGCAATTCAATTACTTATACTTCCTACAGCTCTGCTCCTGAATTATTTGGTTTACTGAGATGCTTGATAGTTTTTTTTTTTAACCTTTTGATGTGTGTTGGCCTGTGGAGTTGGTTTTAAGATTCTGGGTACATAGGGGTTGGGTTTAGAAAGAGTGGTTTGGTTGGGAATCTGATGTGTTACGTGAAAGGAAGCCATGTGGAATGTCTTTGCTGAGTCATTTACTTATGGGTATGGTGAGTGAAAAGTTTGGCAAGATCAGGTACCATGTGTGAAACAAACATAGTTTAGGTACTATATTGTATCATTTTATTAAATTCAGGTACTATAGGTGAAATTAACTCCGATACCTCGCTGCAGTGCTTTTAGGGCAATTTATTAAGAAACACTGGCAAGAAGGCAAAGAAGGTTCCAAACATCCTGCTGTTTGCAGTGAAGAAAAGGTGTTTGGAGCATTTCAAATATCAATTGATGATACTGACCTTTTGTTGTATTTATGTTCACAAGGCCTTGAGTGTTTGCCTAACTACCTGCATTCGTTGCGAGTAAAGGATGGATGAATTCTAGAAATGAATTTGCTAACTAGAACGTGTGAAAACAGTACCTAAAACCTCAAATTTAGAAAGTAAATTTGTTAAACATTAAATTATACACTTTCATGGATTTTTTTCTTTTCAGTATTCCTCTATGTTCGCCAATTTGAGTTTGATTTTATAGACAGTCATTTTTTATGGTTTATGTTACTTACTAAATCATTATTTTCTGTTACCAGGGAGTTATACGCATGCTGCTTTTAACTTCATTGGATGATCCTCATGGGAAAATTTGCACTGCAATCAGTATGGCGATAGCATCAATTGCTGTATTTGACTGACCAGAAGATTGGCCTGATTTATTGCCTTTGCTTCTCAAGCTAATTAATGATCAAAGTAATATGAGTGGAGGTGAGTTCTTGACATGTTCATTCCAATTCTGTGTCTATGGCTGCATAACTGATCGCAATTTCAAAATATTCATCGTTCTTTGAGGTAAATATAAAAGATTGTAAAACGGTGTCATACTAAAAATATACAGGCCATAGAGCTTGCATTTGAACTGCTGAATTAAAATTAATGGGAGTATACTAATTTTAGGTGCTTTGTTTCCCAATATGATTCTTTGTTTCTATTAACCGGTGGCTCATACTTTTTTCATAAAGTGCTGTACTGTATTTTCTGCTTCTGCTTGAGATCAAGGTACATTATGTGAAAACCTTATTCATCTAACATATAAGTATTTAATAAAAATAGAAGTTTGGGATGAACCCAGAAATCAATTGTTTTAAGCAATCCTTAGTGAAGCCAATGTGGTATTATGCAGTCTATGGAGATTCTATTGGATGGACAGATTAATTAAATGTTTAGATTTACGCTTGGAAGTATTATGATAACTTCACTTAGATCGAAATAACCACTTGTTAAGAAATCTGTAGTGCATGGAGCTCTAAGGTGCCTGGCTTTACTCTCGGGGGACCTAGATGATACAATGTTGCCAACACTAATACCTGTTTTGTTCCCTTGCTTGCATTCAATTGTATCTTCTCCTCGGGTAATTATCCATTTAATTATTCACATTTTCTACTGAACTTCAGAAAGGTTTTTATGGTATTCTATCTGTTTTATTTGTCCTTTGTTTTTCTAAGGATGCTGATGTTCCTTAACATATAGAAACCATTCTGGAAGAAGTTTGTTGGTTCCTGCTTATGAAATATTAGGTTGTCTACATTTTTTCTATCAACTTTTAAAATATTGTATGTGGAACTCCACAATTAGCAAATAATGTTGAGGAGAGTTTATGGCTGTGAGTAATACTAAGTACTTTTAGGATGTTTGGAATTAGAACACTCTGGATGTTGATCCATCTTTGTGTCACTTTGGGTTTTTGTCTTTACCATTTCCTGATGAAAAAGATAAAAAATAAAAAAAGAAGAAAAAAAAGTTCAACAAAAAAATTAATTGATCAGTGAGGTAAGCTGGCATCTAGGGGCATATTGGAGTCTCATGAACTCTTTGTCATCTGCACTTATAAATTTCAAGCGCATGAGTAATTTTTAATTTTTCCTTGGAGATTTATCATTGGTATTTTTAGGAATCTGTGTCCCAGTTTGGCTTATATACGGAGAGACACTAGTGCATTTAATGTTTAATGAAATGATTGTGCTCCTTTTTTTTTTCAACATTTGCAATCTTTTTGTTGATAAATTTAGGTGAAATTTAGTTTTTTATACTGTTTACTTACCTTTTTGAAACCTTTTTAGCAGAAGTTTGCAACCTATTTGCAAACAAAAGCCTTTTCAATAGTTTATGCTTGCACATCCATGCTTGGGGCCAGGAGTGGTGCTTATAAGGTATATTTTTCCACCTGATCATGTTTGTGCATTCTTCTAGAATGTGGTTCTATACAGCCTTTTTAATTGAAAAAACCAGTCCTTTCTCTTCATAAAATAATGTTGAATGCTTGTATATGCAGACGGACTGCTGGATTGATGTCGCCAATGATTAAACCATGGATGGATCAGTTCTCCATGATCTTAGAACAGCCAGTGCAGGCTGAAAATCCTGATGATTGGAGCTTGAGAATGGAGGTAGTTTGCTCTTATTCACCTCTCTCTATATTTTTTCAATTGGCGAGTAGGTTTTCATGACATTGGTTTTTCTTCTGTCTAGGTTTAAAGTGCTTGGACCAGTTTGTTCAGAATTTTCCCTGCCTGCCTGAAAGTGATTTTATGGGTTGGTTATTTTACCTTTACACATGATGCTTTTCAATTATCCTCACTTTCTGGATTGGTATTCTTTTGTTTTATTTTTGCCCCTCTTAAAAGTAGCAACCCATTATTTGTAGTTATTGTCGGACCTTTGTGGCAAACATTTGCAAGTTCCCTAAAAGTGTATCTGCGGTCATCGGTTGAAGGTATAGAAGATTCCTATGATGGTAGATATGATTCTGATGGCGCTGAGAAAAGTCTTGATTCATTTGTTATAAATAGCAATATGTATGCTTGAAGCTGATGCATAACAGTAGAACTTACTGTGTTAATCTTAATTGCATATATTTCTCTTAGTTGCTTTCTTTTTCATTGTCCACTGTTTTGATTGGTTACATGTGAGTTGCTTCATTGTTTCTTTCTTCATGAAGACATGAACTATTTAGTTAATAGAGTGCATATAACACATCTGTATGTACACCATCTGTTTATTCTCAACCTCTCTGGTAGTGGTAGCATTCTCCCATCATTTCTTCTTATATTTATTGATAAAAATTAAAGGCATCTCTATGGGCACATGCCAAAGCACCCAAATGCATATATATATATATATATATATATATATATTGGTTTTTTCATTTTTGCTAATGAATTTGCTCATTGCATTGCCAAAAAATAAAGAATTTGCTCTTTTCCACCACCTTTGTAATCTAAGCTGGATAGTGGAAGCAGAATCTTCTCCATTTTAATATTATGTTGGAATAGCGGATTGTTCTTTTTCTTGGTATTGGGTGATTCATGGAGAGTTACCTGTAGCTTTTGCAAAACCAAATAATATGAAGTAGATATCTAACAAGAGATTGTGAATAACATTTTTGTTTCATCCAACCAAAATTTGTTTATGATTCATTGAACTCATAATTGTTGTGTAATACTGCTATTCATGATTTAGAGTTCTTGAACCCTTCCATGATGTCAATAATTTTGTTGAAGAAATTTCTTTCCTTTTCGTTTTGCTTTTCTCTGCAATTTTCCTTACTTTCAAATGTAAATATATTGTAAAAAGTCGGGTAATTTTTTTGTTATTTAGGATCATTTTTGTCTATCCATGCTCGTCTTCTATTTGGCAGCATTTGGCAATACATAATTAGGTTAAAGTTGAATTTTTCTGAATGTTTTTGGAATTAGGCTTTTTTCTTTTCAATTTTTACTGTCGTGATTGGATAATAGTCTGAAATAATATTTTATTATCTTAGGTACTTAAATTTGACTGCCGATGTGATCGATTTATTATGCTTTTCAATTTGTGTGTATAGGCTTTTGAGTTCCTGTTAGCCATTGTGGGCAGCTCAAAGTTAATGAAGGTGAAGTTCAAACTCTTTGTTCGGCTTCTTATTGTAGCTTTCTGTCTGTCTGTATATATTTGTTCTTATGTTCTTCAGGCTTGTCTAGTGTAGGTTGTTCGGAACAATGTCAAGAAATTGGTGTTTTACACTATAGCCTTCCTTCAAATGACTGTACAACAGGTAAAATTTCATGTCTGCTTGCTTCATTTCTTTATGTTCGATGTTTCTGGTGGTAGCCTTTAATTAGTTAAGGCTTCAGATGCTTCCATAATTTATGGAACACATGCTTCTGCTGACCAACATGCTCCATGTTTTTTCATTCTCACATGATCTTCATTGATATTGAGTTAGCCAACATGAATTTGGCAAACTGTAGTTCAGACTCGCTAGCTTTGTAATTTTTCATTCTCCAATGATCGAGTTTATCAAAGCAAATACCATCCTGGTCTTGCATATGAAGGAATTCAATAACAGCATCTCCATCTTCACCGTGATATATCTATGCAAAAAAAAGAGTTATAATAAAATTTCAGGTGCAAAATCTGAAACAAGTGTAGCTTTTACAGTTTATCTTACTCAAATTTCTAGGTTTTGCAGGTGTGGGGAGTTTTTGATAAAGCAAATTAAGCACCGGAGCTCTTCGCTCCGCTGAAAACTTAAATCTCCAAGTATTAGAGTTTTTAGGCTTTCAAATTTAGTTTCAAGCTGTACGGGCCCTGTAATCAAGTCCTTTAACCAAATCCTAGTAGAAAATGAACTATATAAGTAGTAAATAAAAGTAGTACAGTAACATAATAAAGCCAAAATGGATAATTTTTATATAACCTGAAGCAAGTAATATCTACTATTTGGTTTCTCTAGGTGACAATAGTTTATATTTCTATTTCAGCCCAAAATGGATTGGATCAGTGCCTTACCGAATAAAGCCATCAACCGCATTCTTAAGCATTAGTCATTCTGAGAAGCTGTGAGAACAGGCATCCTATCGAAGAGATGGATTGACTGCTGGAAAACGGTACTCCATCTTGTTCTTTCGGATGATACATTTGGATGGAACCTGTCGTACGAATGGCAAATGTTTAGGAATGCAATCGATGACTTTATTCGATAAGGCACTGATCCGATCCATTTTGGGCTGAAATAGAAATATAAACTATTGCCACCTTAGAAAAACTAAATATTTGATTACTTACTCCAGGTAATGAAAAAATCATACATTTTGCTTTTATTATGTCACCGTGTTTCTTTTATTTGTTACTTGTATATAGAGGTGTAAAAGTTGAACCGGACCAAAACCTAACCGGTCAAGATTAGAACCGGAATAGGTCGACCAAAACCAGAGGGTTGTGATTTAAATTTCAGTTCGACCCTTCTAAAACCCGTTGAACTGCCGGTTCGGAATCTGTATGAACCGGCGGTTCGAACCGCTAACCAAAATAATTTGATCGTTGGAACTGGTACTACAACTGTCTTTTTTTCTTTTTTCTTCAATTTTATAAATACTCTCACCTATTCTTACCAATTTTACACCATTTCTTCTCTCATTTCAATATCTTCTACACTCACTCTCTAAACATTTTATTTTGCTCTAAATTGTTTTTATTAATTATTTATATATTTTATTATTGTAATTATGTTTTTTATATTTCTTAAAATTATTTTTGCAATTACATTTTTTAAAATCTTTCTACTTTTTTGTTATAGTTTAATTTAGTTATTTTGTTATTTCATTGCATTTAATTAATATTTGCATGTTTATTTTGGAGTAATGTAAAATTTTAGTGAAAATCAAAATTTTGAAAATGTTGAAGTCCGAAATATTGGAATTCAAGAGAGTCAAACTCAACCAATATTCACCCAAGGAAATGAGGGGGAGCGGGAGGAAGAGTTTCTAGTTTTGATATTTTTAAATTCATTTTAAGAAAATTTACAGTGGTGATAAAACATTTAAAGTTTGTTGTAATTATTGTTTAAAAGAGTACTCGTTCAAACATGGAGGGGGTTATGAAACATTTCAAAAATATATAATAGTCAAGCGTCTGGAAAAAGTGGAAATGACGAGAGGACAAGCGTAACTAACTAAGTTTGCTTCTTCTTCCTCTCAACCTAGTTTATTTCGTTATAATCATGATGAATCTAGTATGAGTTTTGTCAATAGTTGCTATTGATTATTTATCATTTAGTTTTGTTGAAAATTAGGATTTAATAAATGAGTTAAAAAACATTGTCAATCGGTTTATAAACCAATTATTAGACATTTAGTTAGAAAAAATTTGCTTAAATTGTATAAAAAAAAAAGAAATAGTAAATTATTTTCAATCAAATGATATACATGTTTTTATTTGTTTCGATGTTTAGAGTAATCATACTTTGACGCATTCATATATGAGCATTACATGTCATTGGATTGATGAGAACTTTATTTTGCAAAAAAAAAAGTTTTAGTATATAGATGTTTTGATGAATCTCATTCTGCATTAAATATTTGTAGATTAATTCATACTATTTTAGAAGAATATAAGTTGGTTAATAGAATTTTTTCAATTTCATTTGATAATATATCCGCTAATAATGTTTTTGTTAATAATTTAAAAAATATTTGTCAACTGAATTTTGGTGGACGATTTTTTTATATACGATGTATTTGTCATATTTTAAATTTATGTGTTCAAAATAGTTTATAAGCAATGAATATTTATATTCAACCAATTAAAGATTTTCTTTATTATATGTGGGTTTGCCTAAGACTTAACGAGATGGTAAATTTTTGTATTCAAAATAGTAAACAACCAAAACGTTTTGCAAAAAATGTTTGTATCTATTGGAACTCGACTTTTAAATTACTTTCTCAATCTATTGATTATAAAAATTTATTATGTTTTTTTGTCTCTCAATATATTCTAAATAGTAATCTTTTACTTACTACTTGAAATATTTGAGAAAAAATTATGCAAATTTTACAATATTTTAATGATGCCACTAATTTTTTTTAGTCATGTTTATAAACTCATTTCGCATGAGTTTTTAAAACAAGTATTAAACATAACAGGTGCATTTAACGAGGGTGAAAAAATTGAAGAAATTAAATATTTTATCCTTCAAATAAAATTAAAATGATTAACTTATTTTAAATGTATTTTCGATATTTATCTTCTTGTATATTTTTTATCGTAGGATTAACAACAAATTTAATTTTTTGAAAGATATTTTAGAAACTTATTATTTATTGTTAGGATTAGAGAATTGAGATGAAATTGATGTTTTACAAATTTTTACTAGAGTTAAATTTTTAATAAATGAATTATTAGAATTTTTTTCTATTCATTGTCCAAATGAGGAATCCAGTTTGTCTTCACTTCCGCCTATTCCTATCTCATCATCATCATTGTTCGTAGGATTCAAATTAATAGCGGATAGACGAAAGAAACTAAGGAGTGCTTCAAACTCTCATAATGAGTTTGAAGTTTATCTAACCACTGTTTTTTAAGTTGGTGATGATTTTTAGATTTTAGATTTTTGGAAGCAATACAAGATAACATTTCCTCCTGTTTCGAATGTTGCACTCCAAGTACAAGTCGTTCTCGCCTCTACCATAACGATTGAGCAAATTTTTAGTAGTGGAGGCAGCATTTTAAATTATAAGGGATCAACATTGGCTCCAGAGGCGTTGTAAATCCAAATTTGTGTTGATGATTGGTCGATGGCGCTTCAAATGACTCAAGACTAGCTTCATTCATCATCATCCGAAAATGAGTTCTTTGATGGCGCTTCCACAACAAACACTTCCGATTCCAACAACGAGAGTTAATTTTTTTTATTTGTATTTTAATTTATCATGTATTGTTAATTGTTGTATTGTATTTGTATAATTAAATTTAATATTATAACCACGGTATTCCTCCGCCACAAGTGAGTGTATTTAATAAAATTTAATATTTTTTTTATGTTGTTTAAAATTATGTAATGAATTACTAGTAGAATAATTAATTTATTTGAAAATTATTAAAAACAAATTTTTAGAATATAATGTATTATTGGTATTGTAGTTAATTATTGAAAATAACAAAATTTATAAATTGAAAAAAAAAATGACGGATGAAATAGCGGATTAAAAACAAAATTTTTGGAAAAAAAAAAAGAACCGAACTGGCAGTTGAACCGGTTAAAACTTGTACAACCCAAAATTGAACCAAAATCGGTCAGAAATCAGATTAAACCATATGAACAAAAACCTCTGACCAAATCGACTAAACTGATCAAACAGGAACCGAAATCGAACTGCTTAAAACTGTCCATGGTCAGTTTGGTTCCGGTTTCCCTTTTCAGAAACCGAAACCGCCCGGCAACAAGCCTACTTGTATAGTTCATTTTCTTCTTAGGTTTGGTTAAAGGACTTGATTATAGGGCTCGTCCAGGTGGAAACTAAATTTCAAAGGCTAAACACGTCGAGATTTTTCAGCGGAAGGAAGAGGCCCAGTGCCTAATTTGCTTTATCAAAAACTCCCGACACCTGCAAAATCTAGAAAATTGAGTAAGACAAACTGTAAAAGCCCCTCTTATTTCAGATTTTGCAATTGAAATTCTATTATAACTCTTTTTTTTTCATAGATACATCACAGGGAAGATGGAGACCAGTATGGTGTTTGTTTTGATAAGCTCGATCATGTGAGAATGAAAAATTACAAACGAAGTGAGTCTGAGCTACAGTTTGCCAAATTCATGTTAGCTAAATCAACATCAGTGAAGACCATGACTATTCAGCTCCACGAAGACGTGGTTGGCGCACAGGAAAAGTTGCTTTGTATACGGTTTCTTGCATTTCGCCGAGCATCATCAGCAGCAATGGTAGAAATAGAACAAGTGATGACAAATTTGTGTGTATGGTGGATAATCGTAGATCAGCCATTCAGCAACAATATGGCAATTCAAATGAAAAAAAAAGATCACAAATTTGTGAATACCATCTTCGGCTTTAAATTCTTATAATGTTTGACATTCATACCGTTACACGTCTCTAAGTGCTTAACACACAAAATTGAAAGCAAAAGCATGTAAACTAAAGTGAGAACAGCTCAATAACACACCTTATCGTTAACTTGCTAATGATAAAAAATTGGTCAAGCGCTTGAAACGATTTTAATCGAACATCACTGTTTCAAAGAAAAAGAGTAGCAATTTAATAAGAAAAAATGTGCCACTACTGTTGTGTTTTGGTCAGTTACCTTCTGTCTTAGAAGGGCCATATTTGTAAGAGGTTTCTGGGATTCAGCAGAGAGCTGCCACAAAAATTTAATGAGATTCATCTATATCTATATATTAATATAAAACAAAATATATTTATTAAAATATTGACATATATTAGTATAAATGAACGATATTTAACGTCTTATTAACATGACATGTGTCATACAAAAATGTGTCATAAAATAATAATAAATATATTTACATTAAAAATTTATATCAATTAACCAATTTATATGATAATTAATAGAATATTTAATAAAAAATAAAAATATATTTTTTTAAAAAAAAGTTATATTATTTTTTATATTACTGTTATTGTTTTTATCTGATCATATATATCAACTTTTTTATTAATTTTGATCTATCAAATGTTCCTAAATATTAATTGTCATAAATAAGTGTAACTTTTAGAATTAGTATTATGAACTAATAAATTTACAATCGAATTGATTGTCATTGTAAAGTGTGTTTTGGTTATTGAATTTGTTAATATTTCAATTATAAATGAATAAATGATTTTAATTTATAAAAATTTATTTTTAAAAAAAAATAAATTTTATAAATTATATTAAAAAATTAAATTTTACAAATTATATTAAAAATTTTAAAATTTAATGTGAAATTTATAATTATATTATTTTATTTTAATTTTAAAATTTAAATTATAAAATTTTAAATATTTATAAAAAATTAAAATATATTAATAATATTGGAGTATCGTTAGACTTGGTAAATATACTAAAGCAGCTAATATTGCCATTAAAAAGTTGACATTTGGTTCTTTACAATTGCAACATCTGCCATCACATTTACATGCCATCTGTCCATCTAATTAGGTCAATCTTCTGCCTTTTCCTTCTCTTCACCTTCGCATCTTCTTCTGATAAGTTTTCCTTCCGCCGCTTTGTTTCGCAAGTGATAAGTCTTCCAGCAATTTGCATCGAGGCCGGCTGATGTCGAGCGGCTCATTTCAATTTTTTGGGAACGGTTTTCTATTTTTCATTTCAATCTTCGGTTGATGGATTTTTTGGAAACGGTTTTTTATTTTTCATTTCAATCTTCGGTTGATGGGTTTTCATTAGTTTCTCCACGTTCTGTGTTTGTGTAGGAATTGATGGATTCATTTGCGCCGAAAACGATGATCCTAGACCGAGGTTGGAGTGGACGACGACAAAGAGGATATGAGGTGGGTTTCTGGATTGTTGGACTCTATGAATTCACGTGGTAACTGACTCCTAATTTCAATTTATGTTCAAAATGTTGTCTTCAGGGAATATTCAATGAATATGCCATTTTTAAATAGCTGTCTTTGGCTTATTTTTGCGTCTAATAATTCAACAATATATATATATATATACTTCTGATACTTTCTGACTGTATGTTATATGCACTGGATGCGAATGTTTTGGTGAAATAATTTTTTGAAAGCTATTACGCATGTAACGTGTATACTATATGATATCTTTGTATATAAGTATGTTGTCACGACCCATAGCGAGCACGTGACCGGTGTACGAGGCGAACCGTCTATGAGAGCCTGCCCGTCTCGCACAAGCCTCATGGTTCATATCTTACTATCCAAATTCATTTGATTAAAATATTTATTTAATCAAAACATTTATTATTTAGAACATTCAATAAAATAAACATATGTCATATATAAAATATTCAAAACATATATATGAATATCATAATAAATCCAAAATACATCAAAGTATAAAGGTAACCCAATAACCCGACAATAT
>CAODLS010650770.1:0-14227 GCA_948243855.1 Flueggea neowawraea | reverse complement strand
ATGGCATTCACAGTCTGTCGCTTTACATTCTGTCCTCGTATTACTCCTTGAAGCCTCACTAGACCCTTCAGAGCCCTAAAACTCCTCCTTGCCTGTAACACGAAACAAAATCTCAGTCTGGTAGAAGCAAACCACTGAGGGTAAACAAAATTGTTTGCCTTCAGAACACAATCATATTTTGCTTAATATGCAATACGTTCCCGGTCACTTATTTGTGCAATGGAATACTCAGACAAGTGCATTTAATCATCAGCCACAATATATATAGCAATGATGTAGAGCTAAAGTGAAACTCATAAAACCATCTTTGCTCTTGTGTTTAGCTACCAATCTCTTCTCAAGAAAAGATTTTCGAAGTTAAATAAATCTCTGACTGTATGATTTATGCCAGTTCTCATCATTATGTAAATACAAGATAAGAAAACTTACAGCATAGCCTCTATAGGCTGCTTGAATCTTGGTAGCTGAAGCATGATGGTTTCTCACAGTTGGTTCTGGTCTATAGTATATCTCCTCATGACGCTGGATATTCTTAGGAGAAGTTGGTCTAGGGGAAGGAACTCGGGGAGATGAAGGGCGAGGCGATGGAGCTCTAGGGGAAGCAACTCTTGGAGAAGCAACTCTCGGAGAAGCAGCTCTTGGTGATGTAACTCTTTGAGAATGTACTCTTGGAGAAGCAACCCTTGGAGAAGCAATTTTTGGAGGCACAAAAGGTGGTGTTGTAGGCTGCTCAGGAGGTGTAGGAGGCCTGAATATTAACTTATGTTCTCTTTCAGCCTCATCCAAGATTTTCTCGATACTACTAGGTTCTCTGAACAGGGGAATGAACGAATTGGTCTCTCCATGTCTTCGTTTCACTATCCCCTTCTTCTTCCTATCTTTTGAGCTTTTCTTGTCAGATTCCTGCGAGTCATCTTTCTATTAGCATTTCAGAATACGTAATTCCTCTAAGAGCATGGAATTGAACCACTCCTTAGAAACTAAATAGACAATGAGGAAATCAAGAAAAACATGCAAATTTGAAAAATATATGCAGGAAGAAGAACATCATAAGAGTTTCTGATTCAAGAGACATGTTCAAGGAATCTAATTTTCTTGTTCCAAAAACAAAGTCAGCTAGAAGCCTAATGACCATAACAGATGAAGGATAAAAAATGGCCTATTACTGGTGCTGGTAAATTCAAATGTTTCTTCAAACAGAACTTAACAGTCATTATCTTTAAAAATATTATCTATACAACCATAATCATTTCAGCTGTTAGCCTAGATGTCTAACACTATTTCTCTATTGAAACATTACTAATTTCCAGTCTTGAAGGAAGTCATGAGCTGTTTGTCCAAATTTCTGTAGGATAACTTGAATGAACTGGAAAGTCATGCTACGGTACTAGGTTGAATCTTCCGGCAGAATTATGAAAATTCAAATCATTTTCATAGATAAAGGTTCATAAAACAACAGCCAATAATCAGAACAGACTCCAACAAGAAAACACCAAAGTATTCTTCAGGTCGAACAAAACCTTTTTCTGAATTAAAATTGCTGCAGAATTCACCATGAAAGAAGAAGCAACTTACATTGGCTAGTCTGTCCTTCGACTGGGGTAAAAAGACCCTCTTGATTGCAGAAAACCAACTTCCTTTCTTCCCCATGTTCCCAGCATTAGTATCTCAACCTGGATGAAAAATGAATTTCGGGTTAAATGTCCGGAAGTCCAAGTAAAGATCCACAACGATCAGTTTATGCATGAATTTCAATATATCTTGAGAAGGCAAAAAATAAACACAATCATTTGAATACAACAAGTCAATTGCTTCTTTATTCGTACTATTGACAGACTAGACCATCACGAACTATCAGATAAACAATTAAACACCACAATTTGTAAAAATTCAGCCCCAGGTCATGACTGTACGCTCCAGGAAGCAATTTAAGTTTTAACGACACCAGATTGACGAGTTTTTCTTCTAACTTCCCTGAAACTGTTAAAAGATCTATAAAAGAACACAGGAGCAAGCTTTTTAACAAAAAAAAATTGTTGGTTAAGGCAGACACACAAACAGAAAGTCATGAAGGACAAGAAGAAAACAGACGAATCTGCAAATCAGATTCAGATAATTATCTTCAGAAGGATGACATCTTCGACCTTTCATATCATGATCAATCAACGGATTAAAGATTCCAAATTGTTTGTCAATTAGAGTTTAACTCCCTTGTACATCAACATTAAAGCATAAAAACAAACAGATAATGCCAAACAACGGCTGTTTATTAAATTAAAAAAAAAATCATAAATTAAACAATTTTAGAAAATCACTAGACCAGGACAACCTCCAAAAAAAATTCCTATGTACATTGTCTGTCCAAACTAGAAAGAAGACAAAAAAATAAAAATTCTCCAAGAAAATGAGGTAGAGCAAGATTTTCAAGAGCTAAATGAACTTAAAGACTCGATTTTCGAGAGAAAGATTCCTTCTTTTAACGTTTTTGGAGTTCAAGACAACTGTAAGAAACAAGGGATCCAAGAATTACAGGGAATTCTAGAACTGAAGTGCATAATTCTCAGAAAAGGAACAAAATTTACACCCTTTAGACACCAAGAATACTTAAACCTCCCAACAAAAAAGAGTAATTAACAAATAAACCAAAAGAAACTGCATGATAACATAATAATTAAGCATAATTAAAAAGCTTACACATGAACAGAAACAAAGATCACATATGTTAAAAAAGGAAAAATTACCTTAATTTAAGTAAAACCCAGTTCTGCAAAAACCTGAAAAAAGCTGTAAACAAAGCAAAGGAAAGAGAAGAGAAGAGAAGGAGAAGGAGAAGGAGAAGAAGCCAGAGCAGACTGACCCTTTTCTTTTCTAGCCTCCTCCTCCTTTCCTATGCATGTTTTGGGTTTCTTTTGAACACAACTTGTTTTTTAGCCATCTCTTTTCACATAAATAAACAAATTGATGCTCTGTTTTTCTTTTAAAACAAAACCCCTCCAAACCTCTCTCTCTCACTGTAAAGAAAATTTTGGTTTTTCTTGTTTCTCTCACTAAAAAGATAAAAACTTTGAATAAGGTTCTTGTTGTTGGGATGAAATTACTTTTCTTTCTTCACCACCTTTCACCTTTTGTTGGATTTATAATTTTTTTCTTTATGGTTTGATGATGATTAAGAGAGAGAGAAGGGAGAGATGGCCACTTTCTCACTCAATGTGGCCAACTTCAACCAACTTTACTTGAATGGGAAGACTATTCGGACAGCAACAATGTCCAGAGAGTGATTAAAAACGGTTAGGTTTGGTGCTCTGTTAACGTTTATTATATTCTTTGTCTAATTATACTGTGAATCATTATTACGTTAGGCTGATACTGATGATGAGAATCTGATAAACCTGTGAATACACTTGATCCCATAAATAAAATATCAAATTTCTTTTTCATTTTTTTTCTCCTCTTAATAATTTTTACTGCACAAACATTACAGCTACTTTATAATTTACCATTTTTATTTATTTACTGTCATGGTAATGAAATTATTTTGACAATTTTAATGGGTATTTCTATTGGGTAGATGTGAATCTCCTTTTATTTGTATTTTTAAAAAAAATACGTGTCATTCTCTTTGTATTTTTTTATACAATTTAACGATATGCATTAATTATTTTTCACTCAATCTATCAAAATTAAACATCTTCTAAAGTAAATAAACAAATTTTTTCTATTTTTAACCGAATATACATTATTAAAACTTTAATACTTTGTTGATATTTGTACGAAAAATATTGAAATATATTTTTGCACATTTGCTCTTATCGTTAATTAAAATTAGACAACTAATGTATCTCACTAAACTATATGTCTATTTGTACAAATATTAAAGTATATTTAATATTATTCAACATATTTATACAATTTTTCATACTTTATTATACAATCTACTAATTAATTAGAATATATTTCATGAGTTAATTTTATTTTTAACATACAATCCATTAATTTATATTTTAATTTTTATTAATTTAACTAAAATTGGTATTAAATTGAGCAAGTTGAAATTTTGTGGAACTACGCGGCCAATATTCCGTCTCTATGTGCGCAGCCTCCTTTGAGCGCGTGTACTTACCTTCCAATTGGAAATAAAATGGTGCCTGGTGGGCTTCTAAGAAACATTCTTTTCTTTACATTTGGAGTTAATTATGCCTTACATTTGCTTTTGTTTTTCTTTTTGTTTTTAATATAACTTTTCGTGTTTCTATTTGCATTATTTTTTATTTTTAAATATAAATTATGAGGTGATGAATTTTATTTCGATAATTGCTTTTCATGATATTTGTATTTAAAACTTGACGTATAATTTTTTATTTATTTATCAGTTGAACCACTTCTTATAGGTGAGGTCGTGAATTTAGACCTAGCTTAAAAAATAAATTATAAACATTTGAGTTTTTTTTTGAGAAAAAATGAGCAAATTATGAGGGAACATAAGCAAGTTGTAGTAATTGATTCTAAATTAATACATTAATTATCAGTAGTTTAAGTACTTTAATATCAAATGCAAGGATAAATTAGCTCAAATTATGGTAAGTTACTCTATCAAAAAGAAAAACAAATAGTGAATCTGTGAGTTGAAAATTTTGTAGAAAAACTTTAAGCTTTAACTCTCAAAACATTAAAATTCGTTACATCGATTTTCATTTGTCTCTCGAAATTAATAGATATTAGTCGAAAAGATTTAGATACCAAATTATGTCATTATTTATGTATGTTGCATATTCAATATATTAAAAACTGTGACATTCTATCTAATTTTTGTCATAAATTTTTTTTAATATATTACATTTATGATCTACGTCTTTAGATCTACCAACAAATATCACTCGCAATTTTATAGTTTGGTTATTTAACATATATTGATTCTGTATAGAAAAATTAATCTACCCATAAAAAAGAGCAAATTCTCCATACTTTTTCATTATTTAATCTATTTTATAATATACTTTCTACAAATTTACCTCAAATAAACATTAACATTATAAGATTATCATCCAACTAAACAAAAAAACAACAATTTAAGACTATCATCTAACATAGCTTCACAAAAAAGATAAGTCTGTTTAGTGGAGAAAATAATTTTTTTTATTTTTTAAATAAAATAAAATAATAAAAAATTTAAATTTTTTCATGAATAAATTTTTTATTTTTTAAAAAAAATAATAAAAATATTTTTTAACTAAACAACCTCTAAAATTTGCTGTTTCAAGTGGTCTGTAAGAGCAACGCAAACTTGTTTCCAAAAACTCCATGTTTGGATTATCTTTTTGTAAAGATGGATTGGGACATCGCAATTGTCATTTCTTTGTGGCTCATAAGTATCCAGTTGGCAAGATTCAACGACTCTTTTCTGTAATAATTGGTCGACGTGTGTCTACTTTGATTTTCTACTTTGACCTCGCAATCAAACACGGCATTGCCATTGCAAAGCATGCCTTAATACGAGACCAAATCAAAACCAACATACAAGTTTGGCTTATAAACGTTTCTTCTTGTTTTATTCACTAAATATAAAGAAAATTTGGTCCTGTCTAAGTCAATTGTGGTTTCGGCTGACTTTCTAATTGCCATAATCTATGTTCTTACGTTTTCCGGAAAGATTATATCCATCAATGTAATGAATAGACAAAATCACAATAAGCACTTTTAAGAATTAGGCGATCTAATATAGTTGCAAGTTTGCGTCCAAAAGTTTCTTAAATCTCTATGGAGAACGAGAATGACAAATGAACACAAATTGCCATCTAAAAATGGATGAGAATTAGTCGATAATAAACATTAATAAGATATATAGATTGTAAAATCTCTTTAAACCTCTTCATGCCAACGATAATTAGATAAATGAATACAAACTGCTCCTCAAAGTGAATAACATTTAATTAACACCAAAAATAAATTGAAAATAGATTGCAAAAACATACATGATTTGAAATATTCATATAATATTACACAATTTTTAAATTCACAGTATGTACGATGTATGAATAAAAACCACTACTTAGAGTGAATGAGATTTAATCGATAATAGATATTATTTGCATGCAGATCCTAAAACAAACATGATATGAAATAATTATATTAAACTATATATATCAAGTTTACGTTATTTTAAATACATTTAATATATAAAAAAAAAACAGATATACATTCGTTTGTCAATATAAACTTATAATATGCATTTCGATTTTTAATCCGAAAGTGTTGATTATCGAAGTTTAACAATTATGGGTATCAACTAGGATTAAAGTAGATTATCAACTTAGGAAGTTGAGAATTATAAGTAATCCATTTACGTCATACCAATTTAATTCGATTAAAAAAGTCAATAACACCATGACACGGCTCTTCCCGGATTCCTTAAGCTAATTCTTATTAGTGACACAAAAACATTCTCCGAGCCGCCAACTATGCCAATTGTATGTTCTAGAAAATTTCTTATACCCCCAATCTAGTAGTAATTAAATAATTATCTTTCTTTAGTAAAAACAGATCATGTTTGAGTGACAATATTTAATTATGTACTTCATTTCAGTTTTGCAATATATATATTTTGCCATCTACGATGACTTATAAAAGTAATAATAGTTTTTATCTAGCTTTTAAATACCTTTTCTAATTTTAAAAATTTAATAACACAAAAATACACATGTGTCATGTCAGATTTTTGTTATATTTGACTAACGGAGTTAGGAGTGAGGGACCGGAGCAGCTAATTTTCAAATTTGTGGACCGAAATGGGAAATATACCAAACTTCAGGGACCGCCATGGATTTCACCCTAAATTTATATGCAGTTATTTTATTTCATAAATGCCTCATATCTTCTATATCATATGGTGGAATTCAAATTTTAAAATTTAAACCAATGTAAGTTTGGATTGTAAAAATATTAAAACCAGTTACGGTTGTGTTGCAATGAACAAACTCATTTTCTCATAGTTTGAGACCTTGAATTTGGGCGAGTATGAAAAAATTTTAAAAATTTGATAAGGAGAAATTTATTATCTACCAAGGTTTTACCCAATTTAAATCCAAATTAATTAGATATAAAAAAAGATAAATAAGATATATCTAAATCGTAGATGCTATTGCCCAAAATTAATTGCTCTCCATTATATTAATTGCATGTATTCAAAATAAAAATAAAAATAAAAAAGAAGAAGAAGAAGAAGGATAATTAATTTGTTAATGTCCCTAATTCCCACAATGATCACAATTTGGTGGATCAATAATCCAATAAAAATGATATGATCATGCATGACACATAAAATTAAAGCCATTATGTAACTTCATATTTGTAATACCCCGTCCGTTCCGATGAATTTTCCCTGTAGCATTCCGATAAATTTTGACAAACTCTTTAGTGGAACGTCATTCAATTTCGAATGATCTCAGTATGATTTAATTCTCGAATGTTCGAGATGAAGTTTGGATATTTGAAAGATGTTATTTTTGTAAGGTTGGGTGTCGTTGGACATCGGGAATGATTCGAAGCACGTTTGGAAGCAAAGGAAGTTGAGGAATGATGTCTGGAGTATACCGACGTACGTTGGAGATTGTGAAACGTGCGTTAACTGGAATTCTTGCACAACGTATGTTGTGGTAAATGACGTACGTTATCTGGAAGGGAAGATGATCAACGTACGTTGTGAGTTTGAGACGTACGTTGTGAAGTTACGTTTTCGAAACAGAAGCTACTGGACGAGTTTTGACCACGACAACGTACGCTATACACTTTATAACGTACGTTGTGAAACCAAGATG
Source organism: Flueggea neowawraea (assembly GCA_948243855.1). Classification (NCBI taxonomy): domain Eukaryota; kingdom Viridiplantae; phylum Streptophyta; class Magnoliopsida; order Malpighiales; family Phyllanthaceae; genus Flueggea; species Flueggea neowawraea. The sequence continues at coordinate 6,416 of CAODLS010650770.1, read as the reverse complement.
TACGTTGCATGATAGAATAATGTACGTTGTCTTTGAAAACATCAAAACGGTGCATTTCGATCCGTGGTCATTTAAAACGCGTAAAACCCGTCTGAAACCCTCATTTTACATACGCTCACTCTCTCAAATCGTTTCTCTCTGCCTCTCATTGGTTCCCCAATGTTTCTACACCTCTCTAGAGGTAAGATTTCAGTTCTAATCTCTTCCTTTCATCAATTTCATGTATTTAATTTCTGAAATGGGTTTTAGGCAAAAAATGAAATGGGTTTCGGATTTTGCATGTTTCTATTGAAATGGATGTTGTAGGTTGTTAGATTATGACTGTTGGAGGTTAAATTAACATAAATCTAGCTTAAAATCAGAAGATATGATGAGTTCTTTGAGTCGCTAGGTTTAGTTCGGGTTTGGGCAATTTTTGATGATTTGGTTGTTTGTTTAAGGAAATTGTTGATGGACTAATGTTCCTGAGGTTGAGGTGAAACCATAGGTATATTTGTTTTCGATTTTTGTCGGTCGAATCGAGAGTTTGGAAGTTTTGAGAACAAAGTTTTACCCAAATTAGTTTTGTAATTTCTGAAAAGTTTTTCTCCAGATTTGTAATTTCTAAAAACTTGGGTCTGGATTTGTAATTTTAGAAACTTGAGAGTTATATTTGTAATTTTGGAGAATTAAGGATTAATTTTGTAATTTTGAGGAAATAAGTTAAATTCGTAAATTTGAAGAGATGTATCGGGATCTTTGAGAGTCCTATTGGTGGACAGGGATGAAGAAGGACATTAGTGAGTTTGTCCACCGATGCTTGAGGTGTCAGTAAGTAAAGTTCGAGCATTGCTTCTGGGTTGATACAACAGTTACCCCTTCCAGAGCGGAAATGGGGTTGGATCATAATGGATTTTGTAGTTGTGCTACCGAGGACATCTTTGGGGTATGATTCAATTTGGGTCATCGTTGATCGATTGACCAAGTCAGCACAAGGTTTTGAATAGTTCTTCGGTAAAATTGATCCTTTGTTTGCTAAGACATGGCTTAAATGTACATAATGGATTTTGAATAAGATGTACTGCACTCTAAAGAAAAGGTATATTATGCTACCGCATTATCAGAGTTAGTAGGAAACAGTTCCCAATTTGACTGTTCAGCCTTCGACACTGATATGAGAAAATTTTGTATGAGAGTTTTGAGATAAATATATGCCAGAGATTTATGGAAATGAAAAGCAAATAGAGTTTTTTAAAATGAAACAAGGTAACATGAGTGTGGCAGATTATGAAGTGAAATTTACTAAGTTATTTCATTGTGTATTAGTTATGGTGGAAATAGTGAAACATCGATGTATGAAATTTAAGACATAGCAAAATTTACTAGTATTGGTGAAATTGTAAGCAAGTTTGAGGTTCAGAGTTCCAAACTACAAGCACAGGCACAAATATATGCATTAGCCGGAGATGAAGGAATAACAGTTCTAAAAGTTATCACTGGTAAAATTATTTTTCATAATTTATAAGTTTATGTTCTTATTAATCATAGTTTCATGTATTAATTAATGTCATTGAAAATGGCACCACATTTGGATAGGAATCACAAAACATTAGATTATAGCCTGAGTGTTCATACCACGCTAGGTGATTTATGGTTGTGAAACAGGTACACCAAGATTGTCTCATTCAGATTGATACAGTAGAGTTGTGTGCCGATTTGACACTATTGTCTTTTTGTGATTTTGATATTATATTCGGTATAGATTGGATATCTATACATCATACTAAGGTTAATTGCTATACTAAAGAAGTTTTTTTAAATCTCTGGCCAACCTAGTGTTGTATTCTTTGATGATCGTCAAATTGCACCCAGTTGCTTTGAGTGCCTTTAAACTGATTAAAAAGGGTTGTGATGCTTATTTGGCATATGTTATTGACAAAAATATTAATTATATAAAGTTTGAAAATATTGCAGTAGTTAGGGAATTTCTAGATGTGTTTCTAGATGACTTGTCAGGATTGCAACCATATAGAGAAACAGAATTCAACAGTGAGTTTGTTATTGGACCAACTTCGTTATCTATTCCACCATATCGCATGACATTGATAGAATTGCAAGAGTTAAAGAAGCAAATCCAAGTATTATTTGACAAGGGTTACATTAGGTCGAGTACATCACCATGGGCACTTTCTTGCAACTTGTGAGAAATAAAGATGGAATCTTGCAGTTATGTGGTGATTATCGACAACTTGATTGGGTAATTATCAAGAACAAATATTCCATGCCTCGAGTTGATGACTTATTTGTTTAGTTACAAGGTTGACTTGTTTGATCAATTACAAGGCGCTAAAATGTTTAGCATCATTGATTTGTGATCATGTTACCATCAGCTAAAGATTTCAAAAGATGATATCCTAAAGATTGCATTTAGAACACAATATGGTCACTACACATTTCTTGTGATGTCATTTGAACCAACCAATGCTCCAATAGTATTAATGGCTCTGATGAATAAGGTACTTAAAATTTACCTTCACCAGTTTATTATTGTGTTCATTAATGATATTCTGAATTACTCCAAGAATCAATATGAGTATGAAGAATTTACAAATTGTGTTGGAAACTTTGAGGAAAAACAATTGTATGCAAAAATTTGGAAAATGTGAGTTCTAGTTAAATCATGTTGTTTTCTTAAGACATGTGGTTTCTAACTGTGATATTGAAGTGGTTCCAGAGAAAGTTCAAGCAGTTCTGAAATGGCAAGCACCAAAGAATGTTTCTGAAATACTAAATTTTCTCGACATGTTCTGGATATTATCATCGATTCATTGAGTGATTTCATATTGTGGAAGGACCTTTAACCAAGTTATTAAGGAAGAATGTTCCTTTTCAGTGGTTACTTGTGGGATACTGCTTGTAATATTGAGAATCTGACTTGTTTTAAAAGAAAGAATCCGACAAGCACAGCCTAAAGATCTGAAATTATTGTCTATCATTGAGAAAGTTAACGAAGGAAAGAAGACTTATTTCAGATTTAGGGATGATACGTTGACATTAAATAATAGATTATGTGTTTCAGATGTTAATTAATTAGGACACGAGATTTTGGATGAAACGAACAACGTGACATATGCTATGCATCATTGAATGATGAAGATGTATCGTTTAGTGCGAACACATTATGGGTGACCAAAGATGAAAAATGATGTGGCAGAATGTGTTTCGAAATGTTTAGTTTGTCAACAGATTTAAGGTTGAGCACCAACCCCAGTAGGTAAATTGCAACAATTACTGATGTCAATGTGAAAATTGCAAAGGATTACAATGGATTTTCTGATAGTATTGCCTGAGACGTTAAGGAAAAATGATGTGGTTTGGTAATCAATAGTGACTTACAATATCGGTGCATTTTCTTCTGGTCAAATGAGGTAATAAACTTGAACATCTGGCTAAAAAGTACATTGATAAAATTGTAAGGCTACATGGTGTTCTTTTGTTTGTTATATCTGGTAGAGATCCATGATTCACTTCTCAAATTTGAAAGAGTTAACAAGCAGTATTATAAACTAAATTGAGTTTTAGCATAGCTTTCCACCCTCAGATAGATGGGCAATCAAATAAGACAATACAAACACTAGAAGATATGATGCGAACTTATGTTCTTAAGTTTTAGAATCAATAGGACAACTATATTTCTTTCATGGCATTTTCTTATAATAATCATTACCACAATTGCATCGAGAGGTATTATTTGGTAAAAAATGCAGAAGTCCAATATTCTTGGATGAAGAAGATTTGAGAATTTTTTAGGGACCTGAACTAGTTCAAGATACCGTTGACAAAATAAACATAGTGAAAGCTGACTTAAGACAGCTCAAGACAAGCAAAAGAGTTATACATATAAACATCGAATAGAAATGGAGTACAATATTGGTAAAAATGGTTTTCATTCGTTATTGACCAAGGAAAGGACTCATTTGGCTCAGACAGAAAGGTCAATTAACTCCTCCTTTTATTGGTCCATATGAGATATTGGAATGAGTTTGGCCATTAGCCCATAAATTGGCATTGACTGTAGAATTATCACAAATTGATAATGTGTTCCATGTGAGCATGCTTAGAAGGTATAAATCAAATCCTACCCATATGTTAAGTGATCAACCGATTTGAACTTGTTGAGTTAACATATGTTGAAGAACCAATTGAAATTATTTGTCGAAAGATTAAACAATTAAGGAATAAGGAAATTTCTTTTGTAAAAGTATTATAGAGACATCACATAAAGCAATAAGCTACATGAGGAAACAAAAGAGAACATTAGACATTGATATCCCCACTTAGTTGAGAAAACATGTATTGAATTTTGATGACAAAATTATTTTAAGGAGGGCAGAATGTAACACCCTAATCCTAAATTAACCATGCATAGCATACATATATTGGTACATATATTGCATATGCATTTCCGTCATATAAAGTCCAACGTTTGTAATCCAAATATTAGTTTAGATTGTGTTAAATAAAGTTACAATAGAATAAAAGAGCCTATGTTGAAGGGGAAATTCTTAGTTTGTTAGTGTATGCCGAAATCCCAAGATATTGTATTTCAGTTAGTTTATAATATAAAGAAATAATTTGTTCTTTTATTTTCTTGTGCAAATAAATTAACAAAGTCTCCAAGAGTAGTTGTGGTTTCATGATGCAAGTGTGGTGACTTGACAGTAAAACCTGAATGTTTACAAACACTATTCAAAATATCCCTAGTTGATTATTATCGTGGGAATGATAATAAACTAAGACTAGTATGTTCCTTGAGAGATGGTGGAGTTTTACCCATCATAGGACATAGGATGTCGATCAAGGACATAATACTTGTTAAGAGCAGTGTATGGATAGATCCACTTAAATGAGTTCGCTACATGGTTATAAGTCATAAGTGAATCTCATTACATTCTTATAGTTGATTGCTCAGACCTGAAATCATTATAGAACCTAGGTGAGTCCTAGTCTGCTTTGACGTATGTCTAACGGGCTCGTAACCGAGTACCAAGTATGAGTGCGGTTGGGTATACCACGAAACACCTGAGGAGCTATAAGTGAATTTAGGGGATTGACACTCTCTAAATTGAGAGAGATATCACCAGCCACTTGGTTAGTGAGACTGGGTAGCATGCGGCCACACCCAAATGATGTAATAAGGGCTATTCCACATTTGACCTAGTCAGTCTACTAAAAGACCAAGAAATGTCTTAACGGGAAATGAGGGTGACTTGTTCCATGCCTCATGCTAGACATGATATCAATAGGCAAAGGATCACATAAGATTGTTAAATAGTTCATATTTCACTAACGGTGCAAATTCATCTAATTCGGGTAGTCGCAACGACTTGCTAGAGTCCACTTACGACTTATGGGCCGAAAGCCCATTTCGGGCCCATTGTCGACTTATAGAGAGAGTTCGCGAACAAAAACTCTTCACACCATAATTTCTTGTTTTCTCCATGTTCTAAAGATCCTTCAAGGGGTTAAAACATAAAGTTTTAACTTGTTACTTTTGGTGAAAACCAGGAGATGATTGTGCGAAGCGATTAGAGGTAATCATTCGTACACGCTTTGTTTATTAGCATGTTTTCGGTTTTGTTAATTTTGTTTACATGCTAACGTTCTTTGAATGTATTCTATGTGTTTGATACTTATTTCCGCTGCCCATATTTGATATGATAACACGTAGAGTTCCCAATAGTGGTATCAGAGTGTAGGCTTGCATGTTTAAACAAGAAATTGACTAGGTTTAACATAAAATCTATTTTGGTTGTTTAATTTGATTGATCACAAAATCTAATTTTGTATGTTTAAAACTTGGAAAACATGTATGTTTATGTGATAAATATTTTTTAGTTGATGTTTTGATTTGTGCGATTAAAGGTTAATGTGCAAATCGAAACATAGCATTAAATGTTAATGCTGAAATTGTGTTATGTGATTTCATCATGTTTTAATGTTATGTTCATGGATGTCACAAAATTAGGGTTCACTTTTAATCATATTTTGATTTTGATTAAACACCTAAATATGACCTAAAAGTGTTAATTTGATTAAGAACTTGATTAGGAGTCTTAAGAAGAGTGTTTTAACATGATTAGGTGTCTATATGCATATGCTGAATTTTGGGGTATATGTATATATGTGTGCCAGAATTATGGATATATTATTTTCATGTTTTAAATTGTTTCATTACATGATTATTTGTGTTTTTCTATATGTTTACATTTTAATGGTTAAAATTATACATATATTAAAATGGTAAGAGAAATTGATTAATAACAATTAATTGGCATGTAATTGTTTTAATAGTGATTTTAGGGTTTTTGAACAAACTTATTCGATAAGTTCATTTAGTCAATGGTTGATTAATTGGGTATGACCCAAACTCTTCA
>CAODLS010650714.1:0-11590 GCA_948243855.1 Flueggea neowawraea | reverse complement strand
TTTATGCTATTTGTTAGACATAGTGGACATGTTTTTCTAATTTTGTGTTAGAACTTCATGTATATAAATCCATCTTTGTTAATGAATATTATGCCATTTTTATATTCCCACATCATACACCAACAGATCCCATGCTGGAATTGAAAAACTGTGCATTTCTTGGGTTGTCTTTCATCTGCATTATTTGCAACAACAGTTCGCATTATGCTCTGTTTCTTTTTTTTTTTTTTGAAATGATGTTCTGTTTCTTCATCATCAAAATTCAGACAGTAATGGCAACAACAGCTATGACTATAATGTAGAGTATGCAACCATTTTTATTTTTTCAATTGAGTATCCAGATATCTAAAATATATCTGATTATCTAAATTTGAGCTGGATAGGACCCTTGCAGGCGACACCCTATTGAGTTGTCGAACTTCTCCACACCCATGACTCAAACTCAAAACATCTTGTTATGAAAGGAAGAATTCAGACCACTTCACCACAACTCTCGGAGGTATGCAACTACTTTATAAATTGCAGTAACTTATTGATAACTCCTAATTTTTCTAACATGTCAAAGGTCATCATACCAAAAAAGTTCTTCTCAGCCTGACAGAATCGGTGAACTTAATCTTTTATGTTCATGTCCATATCTAGTGCATATAAGAAGGAGATGTCTCAGTGTCTAACCGGCATTTACTATCTATGAATCATTTATCAAATCACCACCTCACCGTCAATATTTTAGCTAATTCTTTCTTTCAAGCAAATATGCTGACAATGCTACAATTTCACAGTTTTTAGTTAAAAAAAATTGTTCTTATCTTATGTATCATAAAGAAACTTTGCCGTAAATCTTGTCAATACCTTTGATTTCTAGAGTTGAGGACACTGACTGAGGAAATTTTGTGTCTTCCAATAACTTGATTAAATTCTTATTTCCGGACATCCGTGCTTCATCAAGTGGAGTGTTTCCCCATCTGCGGAGACAGAACAGTTGACAACATTTTGTTATTGTGAGATCATAAGGCAGAAATTATAAGAGAAATTTCTTAAAGAAATCGTATTGAACATGTCAGTTGCATTGCAATTTAAAGTCAACAACCTCCATTTGTCAAAAAGAAAATTCCTGAAAGGCTAACAGGTCTTTCAGACAATGACGTAATTTATGGATGGACACATGTTAATAGCCTTTTATATGATTTATTCAGAAAAGAAAATTCAGTTATGATAGAACTTAGTACTAATGTTAAATGTTAATATTTTATTATTAATATTACTTATGTTCCTCTTGTTGCTCAAGGTGTGTGCCTGCACTTGCACCTGAGTTTGCGTTGTGCTTCAAACAACTATGCTTATACTTTCTAATAACATAAACCATATAAAAATGAAGTTTTCAGTCTTGCCTGTCCTTAGAGAAAACACTAGCTCCAGCTTCTAACAGCAACTTTGCAATTGCACATAATCCTTCTGAAGCAGCTACATGAAGTGGGGGTTCGTTGATCATAATCTTTACAGTTTGGATCCATCCCATTTGACAAAATCCTTTTTAGAAAATCCAAATTCCCCTTTGCAACTGCTGCACATAGAAAACTACCAGCATCTTCAATGTTCAAGGAGGCTCCTTCTTTTACAAGTAAAGATGCAATTCGATCATTTCCATTCTTGATGGCTTCCATTAATGGTTTATTTCCAAAATTATCTACAAACAAGCATGTAACTAGTTAGTTATTGTTTCGATATCTCTAAGACTAATCTCAATGTGCATTACAAATAAGAAAATTACCTTTGATGTTGATGTTGACTCCTCCTTGAATAAGAAAAAATGTAATATCTTCGAAACCTAAAAAAGCACTACTTGGTGCTGCAAGATGCTGTTCAAAGAACATCTTTTATCAGATAAACAAGCACTACTTGGTAGAAATTAGAACTTTGTAAAATAATGAAGAAACATAAAAAGGCTATTATAAGCAAATATATCAGCTCTTACAATACTCATTCTATAGTTTTTATCCTTGTTGGATACATGAAACGAGATGGGGAATGATACTAGTTCCTAATTATATTGCCTAGTTATTTAGATCAACCCCAAAAAATTCATCCAAATAGAGCAGCAGTAAACATGCTAAAATAAGAAATATACAATGCGTAAAATGACAGAGCAATTCGTCGGTTTATGGCATATCAAGCGTGATCTTCCATCATAATCTGTTCTATTGGGGTCAGCCCCTGCTCGGATAAAACCTTTTATTTGGTATAGATCTCCATAAAATGCTGCATTATTGACTCTCAATGCAAGTTCGGCTTCTTGCTTTCCAATATGAAATCCGATATCTGATTCCAATTGCTTATCCCGAAGATGGGATTCTTTTCCCTGTAATATGTTGTAGTTTTAGAAATCTTGAATGTAAACACAAATACTTTCTTGTTTTTTTAAGATCATCTGCAGAAGCAGCATTAAAACTCTCGACTGTAGTTTTACGGATCTAAAAAGGAAAACACACAAGGTGAAGGATTCAAATTTGAGCAAAGTTAAAATTACCGGATTCGAATTTACATTACCCCCAAAAGATTGTTCAAGACTTTGCGTTCATCGGAGAAGTATATCTCAAGTACATTTGAGAAAGATTGTTTATCAAGCCTCAACAGCCTGCATAGTTCACAGACTCTCACACTATATGGTGCAGGCATGTTGCACAGAATGGAAATTTCCCCAAATGAGCTGTCAGGCTGCAATTGTGAGACAGTTTCTTCCGATCCATGTTCAGCAATCCCCACTTTCTCCTGCAAAAAGTAACAACAATAACTAAAAGAGGAAAAATCTCCCTAGTAATATTGAAGCTATCTTCTGCAGAATTAGTCATAAATAAATTACGATGATATATGCAAAATCAGTCCATCTAACTTCCAAAACAAATGATAAAAACAACATTTTCAGAAATTCATCAATTACTGATCCATCCGAAAAGAAGCAAAGTCCAAGGCGCTACCCTATTGGCCAACCACAAGTAGTCGCCGAGATAAACAAATGGATACAGTATATTCAATGTCAGTCAAGAACTTTCGTAAAACTAATAGAACTACTGCTGGTTCAAAACTCTTAATATCTACATGGAATGAAATTATAATGAAAAGATAAAAAGATAAGTGATTACCAACACCCCATGGCACACAAAATAAAGTTGATCCACCACATTTCCTTGCTCTATAATCACTTCACCGGGGAGAAAAAACTCCTCACGTAGCCTAAAACCTGCAAGATCAAAAGCAGAACAGAGATGATGTAGTAAAGGTACAATGCTACAATTGAGCTAGCTCAGGCAGGATAGGCAAATGATGCAGAAAGAATGATTATTTTGAAAGAAAAGTGCTATCAACAACTGTAATAGTGTGCATTGATAGATGAACTCAAGACTGAGCAAAACAAGATCTCATCACAGAAATTTAGAGAAGTGTTTATGCTCTTGCTTTCGCTATCCTATTCTACAATTGATTTTCTTTGAAATTATCTATGATCAGTTGAGTGTGATGGCAAGAAAAGAAAATGAAACTGACTTACAATCTGATTGATAAATTCAGAAGAGCATCCCTCAAAGAGTGGAACTTTTTCTATGTATGGCATATATAAATTCTGGGAAATCTGCAAATGAGAGTCCACTTAGTTGAGAATTTAGAGTTATGTTATCGTTTTCTATCCTGCTCCAAGAGATCAATCTGACATCTTGGAAAAAAAGTCAATAGAACATACTCACTTAAGGAATATTGTTTACCTTAGCACGAATAGAGATGGGGATATCTTGAAGAACAGATGCCTCGGTATAGCTACTCTCATACTGTAGGCGGACATGGCCTTTGATCTGATTACGTATATCTCTATCAAGTCTATTTCTGTTCATATATTTGATGAGATCGGTCATTTTGTCCCTGAACTTTTCTGTCTTAGATCCTTTCACAATTAATGCCGTCATATTACCAATCAAATAAGCACCAAGAATCATGTCAAAAGATACATATATCATTATAAATATCATTTCCCTCAAATTGACGGCATGTATATCTCCATACCCTGCGACAGAGTGCACTCTTGTAAGACATTATGCAGGGCCACTGCTGCAAATTTTTCATATTAGATATCCACATAAGAAAGTGTTCTAAGATGCTCTGTGAAGAAACTTGAGTGAAAAGAACTGGTTGAATAAGTTGCCATTGGTTGAAAGGAGGAAAAGAAGGGCATGCACTAACTCTAGTCTATCAAGTATTAATAGTCATTTCCAATTCTAAAAAGGAAGAAAATGACATCGTCGGGCACTTGGTTATGAAGTTATCAAATTGATGTTGAGTAATAAGACTAGTGAACAGAAATATGGTATAGGTAGCAACAAACCAAACTTGAAAAACATGATATAGGCACCGACAAATCGAACCCAAGTGTTATAGAGACTATGTTTCCCTATTAATGATAAGCATTCAAGAAACATTTCTACAAGCATACTTCCACCAATTCAACATACATATTCAGAACCAAACAACAAAGCAATTGATGGGTAAAAGGGAAGCAAAATATATAAGAAATGAACTAATTCATTCAGTAGACTAAGTAGAAAAAGAAAATTACCAACAGTGGCCATAGTCACGATAGCGAAGTATAATGATGTCGTATACCGCTTCCAAATATCAATGTCCCGGAAATGTGAATAACTATAATCACCCAATTTCAAACTTCCAATCCACGTATTGCCCTCCTTAGCAGCTGGAATAGTAGTAGCCAAATAGTAAAAGATGCAGGCTGCTGTGTGGGTGCAGTAGAGCTCCACAACTATGAGCTTTACAATCCTGGTAAACAGATAATTGATACGTGTATCCTTCTCCATTTTCTGGAAAAAATCAATGACTTTCCGAACTCGGCATAACCTAATCCATAAGAGGTACCGAACCTCTTCTTTTCTTCCACAAGCCTAGAAAAGAACGATCTTTGTCATTATAATATCACATAAAGAGGTAATAAGTTGGCAATAACTGAAATTTACACCTTCAGATATTCATGACAAGGGCAAATTTTCAAATGAGTTTCCATTCAACACCAGGACAAAATATCTTGCTACATAACCCATCTCAGTTCCTGGTAAACAACAAAATGCACAAAAATGGAAAAAGGAAGTACAGAAGGCACTGAAGCAGCACTTGGACTAGTATACAACAACTTGCATTAACAAACATAGCAAATTTGCTTTTAAACATTCAACACCGTTTAATAAATTGAAATTCTATAAAAAGTGTAGTATTTTCGTTAGTATTTTTTATTATTTAATCCACCAAAACACTTTAGGGAACTTGCACTTTATAGGCCAGCAGTAAAGACAAAAGGATTCCCAAACAAAACTAAAAAGGAAAGGACAAAATAAGACTTGCATAGTGCCAAAAACAGAACTTGCATTTAAGAAGGTTAACCTTATCTGCATGAAAATGAATTAAGGAACAAGTTACCTTGAAGATTAAGTCCCAAGGCATGCAAGCAAGAAAATCAGCTATAAAATGACTTTTCAAATATCTGCAACGAATTAAAAAGAAAAGAACTTTCATAATAACCCACGTTTGATTTTAAAATGTAACATTTAAGAAACGAATTTAAAAAGAAAAAGAAACAGAACTAACCGAAGAGCAATTGGGGTGCGTTTGTAGACCATACGATAGGTACGGCTGTCTCTATAAGCAATGAAGAATTGCAGAACTATGTCCAAAAGAAAAGCAATTTGTCCAACAATGTCGAGTATGAATAGGTTCTCGGGTAACCCCCTGAAGAACCCAAACTCCATTGGTGTAAAGAATGATGAGTAAACTGCCCACAGCAGTATGAACTTTGTCCACGCTTTATACCATCTGCAATTTTTTGAGGATACCTTAGTTTTTCTTCTGCCAATGGTAGAAGAAATCCTGAACAGAATTATCAGCCTAAAGACAAGCCCGGTTCAAGCAACTTTACAGTGATAGTTGCGAAAACCGCAGCTGAAATTAAAGCATCAGAACTAATAAGGTGTTGATTCAATAGTTAGTATGTCTTGAGCTGATGGGTTCGATTAAAAAGAAAAACACTTGTTACAAAGAGAGAATCGTTAATGTTTAAATTCCCAAAAATGGTTGCTTATTAGAGTATCAGGAACTTATTCTTCTGTCTTTGAATGGATAAAGTTCGCTCAGACTTAACATACTATACTGAGTTTGATTCAATTTAGACACGTGAAGAATGATCAGATTTAGTAGAGTGAGTAATTACCTGTTGTCAGGATGAATGACAAGTCCTTTGGAGACGTATCGGATCCCTTTGATGACCGATTGACGACTGAGCTTCCTCCAATTCGGACGTCGAAGCCGCAACTCCTTCTCTATCAGATTGAACCTGCTATGTCGAGACTGTATTATCGAATTTTTCACATCCTGAAGCACATAATCATGATCCTCCTCTTGCTCGTCTATCTCTTCCTCTTCCTCTCTTCTCTCATCATCTCCATTCCCCCTCATTTCCCCGAATCACCAACACAAAAAGATTGGTCGAACTAGTTCCGCATTCGAACAATCCAATGCGTTGCAAATGAAGAAACTGCAATGGGATTGATGCTGAAAAGTGATTAAATCCAAAAAAAGAAAGAAAGATATGAATCACGAGAAAGATGGGTTCTTCGCTAGATCGTTGGGGATGAAAATGGACGGCAAGGGTTGCTGGAATTTATGGATGGGAATCCATCTCAGGATGACATAATATCAACCTTTGTTTACAGCTCTGTGTGCCGTTGCAATTTGCAACGTGTATAAGCAGTTGGTGGCTTCTTTTTTAATTTTCCGCATAATATTTTACATAAATATAAAATTAAAACGGCGACAGGCCAGATAATATGACGGCTGACAAGCAGATGAGCTGTAGCGTGAGTTCGCAGGTTGAGATCAGTTGATAAGATTGATGAATATGTTAATGATTCGAGACCAGTAAGGCCGGTTGCAACCGGACTAAGAACCGTTTTTAGTCTGGTGGATCGGGACGTGTTACTGTATTTCGGTCTGTTAGCTCATCTTCTTATGGGAGGACATTTCTTTTTTTATAAAAAAAACAATAAAATGATCCAATGGTCAGATTTACTCAAACAGTAATATTACCGTTGGAGTATCATTGAGGGTTAAAAAATTATCCTTTTGGTTCCTAATGACTAGTTTTACCCATTTTCCTATAAATACCCCATAAATATATTTTTTTCTATTATTTCTTCACTTCAAACACTCATTTCTCTCTCTCAAACTCTCTCAACTCTTAAAATTTCTCTCTATACTCTCAAATTACTCCCACTCCAATTTTTTCCCCAAAATTATGGATCACAACAATGAAAATATTCAATCATCCCAACAAAATAACCCATCAAAATTTTCCAACTATCAATATTCTCAAAATAATCCATCAAATTTTTCCTCTTTCACCAATTATCAATTCAATCCCAACGTTTCATTTTCCTCATTTCCATATCAACCCGCACTTTTCAATTTTGATAATTTCCAAAATCTTACGTCTAATTCTTTTTCACAAAATAATCATTTTGGTAATTTTTATTTTAATGTAATATTTTTATTTTAACGAATTATTTTTATTTGAATGAACTATTTTTATTTTAATGAATTTGAAGTGGAAAGTATTAAATAAAGTAGTAGATAAAAGTTGGGGATTAAAATAAAATTGTGTTTAGTAGAAAGCTGAGTAGGAGTCTCGTGGGACTCTTAAAGTAGCCCCTGAGTTACGGATGAAAAAGTTAAGAGGTTAGGAACTGAGGACTTTAATAAAATAAAAATAAAAACGCTGAGTAGGCGTCCGAACGAACGACTTCAGGTAGAGTTGTAAAAATCAAGCCAAAACCGACGAACCGAACCGGAACCAGACCGGTCAAAACCAGAACCGAACCGAAACCGAAACCAAAATCGGCCGACCAAAATTGTGTTTATTTTTTTTGTTTTTTTTATTTTTTCAACTCTATAAATACCTCACCTCATTCTTACCAATTTTACACCATTTTTTTATCTCTCAATCTCTTTTACACTCTCTCAAAAATTCATTTTTCTATAAATTATTATTATTAATTACTAATAGAATAGTTAATTTATTTAAAAATTATTAAAAAAATCTTTGAAATAAAATATAGTATTGGTATTATAGTTAATTATTGAATATAACAAAATTTACAAACCAATTGACGGGATAAAATAACGGATTAAAAACAAATTTTTTTTTTTTAAAAAAAAGAAAACATGAAACCGAACCGGCGGTTAAACCGGTTAAAACCGGTCAAAACCAGAACCGGAACCGAATTGAAACCGGACCAAACCGTAAAAACCACAGTTCGGTTCCGGTTCCTATATTTTACAAATCGGAACCGCCGGTTCCGGAACCGGCAACAACTCTAACTTCAGGGACCGTGAGTTACGAGTAACCTAATACATGTTGACCAATATGTGTGTCAGTGTTTGGCCGAGAAAGATATGTCATTGACGATAGACTCTAATTGAGAATTTTTTTTTACTGACAAAGGTTAGTTGGGGCAATCAGTAGTAGCATACATATATTAGATGTGATTATGTAGCTATTGCCTCTTCCCTGTAGAATATTGTCAAGAGTCATAACTAATATCGGTTGTGGACTTGAACATGTATACTAATATAGTCACTGCAGCACCTCATCGAGGCCAGCAACAAGAGCCTGATCAACCTAGCTTGTATGAGACGAAATTCGTGAAACATCACTCCCTCACGGATTTGAACCCACGCCAAAATAGGGACAGCATACCCCTTCACCATTACGCTACCCTCGACAACTCTAATTGAGAATTGATTTATATTTATTTTATTTGAAAAAAATTATAACAGTTTGCAAATATTTTTTTTAGTCTAGACTATGCGGTTTTCTGGAGGAGCAAATTTGCAAATGTTAATTTAATAAAACAACCCCATAATTAGGGGTGAAAATGAGTTGAATCGCTTTCGATTTGATAAAAGCTCGTTTACGGCTTGGATCGATTATAAATGAGTCGAGTTTGAACAAAATTTTAGACTATTTAATAAACGAGCTGAGCTTGAACATCCAAAAGCTCGACTCGAAAGCTGCGAACAAACTCGTTTGTAGGCTCGTGATCAGATTCGTGAACAGGCTTGTTTAAGTGTTCATGAACATACTCACAAACATGCTCGTATATGTGTTTATGAACAAACTCGTGAACAGACTTGTGAAAAAACTCATGAATATGTTCATTTATATGATTTATATAATACATACCTTATGAAATATATACACTAAATATTATGTCTCTCCTATTCCACTTTTATATTATTGATGTAAAATAATAGTTTATACATAATATAATTTTATTAAACTATTATAATATAAATCTATATTCTAAACAATATATCTTAATTCTTAATTTTTTTTATATATTAATACTATAGTATTAGTATATACCTTATATAATGTATACATTAAACCAAGGATTGTTTAAGACAATATATCTCTTTTTCATTACCTAATTCCTTATTTCATGCGTGAATTAGTTCTTTTATACCCTATATGTTCACTCAAAACACCAATGTCTAAAATATAAACAACTGTTACAGTCTAAGTCTATACCTTAATTCTTATATATTAATACTATAGTATATACTTTATGTATATATACCGTATGTAATATATACCTTAATTTAAAGATACTCTCTTCTCTTTTTCGTATTACAGTACAAACTACTAAACTAAACAATATAACTTAGTTATTCTATACCTTAAACAATGTTCACTCTAAACACTATAGTAGTATATAGTTTATAACATGATTAGTTAATTAATTCAACTGTTCAAGTAGTTTATACATTAACATTAATACTGAAATATAACTTATTTAAAGACTTGTTATTTTAACTTTTGATTGTAATTGTAAATGAGATTGTAAACGAGTTGGTCAACGAACTCGAGTCAAGCTCTTAACAAGTCTAAGATCGCGAGACATTTAAATGAGCTTTAAACGAGTCGAACTTGCGAGACACTTAAACGAGATTTAAAATAACCGAGCTCGCGAAGGCACTTAAACGAGCGTTAAATGAACCAAGCTCGCAAGACATTTAAAAGAGCCGAGCTAGCAAGTTGTCCTAAATAGCTTAATGAGCCGAACCTGAATAGAATTAAAAACTCGAGTCGAACTGTATATTTTTTCCCAAGCGGAGCCTGAGCACTCCAAAGCTCGACTCTGCTCGAATCTAGCCCTAAAACAATACACTCAAAAGCATCTGTGTCAGTGATGAAATTGCATCAACTATATGTATACTTGCTACTACTAGCATCCTATGAACACTAAATAAAGCAGCCATAATAAGCCATCCATGGCAATAATCAGTTTCTCCTCTTTGTTACAATAAATTTGGTTGAGCACAAACCAAAGCATTAATGAAACCAATTCACATTTCCAACTCAATTCAGTCAGGCATTATATCAAACACATATAAATCAAAAAACTGCCAATACGCCAAAGCAACACATGAGCTTATCTACTTCTTCTTGCCTTTGGCAGATTTACGCCTAGAAGGTATCACAATCTCACCTTTAAGAACAGGAATTTCCATAATCTGAGACAACTCACCGAACTTCTTACGGAACTTCTCGACCTGATCAGCATCCACAAGAACCCCCGAACGGTTACCCAAATAGAAGGGGTGGTTACCAGACCAAACGTCCACAACGTACTCCTTTTGGGTCCCACCGGTTGTCATCACCAGTTCTCCATTGCAATAAACCTTGGCGTCCTCGTAGAACTTCGGGTGTATATCTTTCTTCCTGCACGTCACCTGTAGCCCGTAATTCCTCCCTGTACTCGCCTTCGCCTGTGCTCGCAACCAACCAATCATATTAATTAATTATTCATTCAAAATTGGAAAAGAAAGTGAATTGAGGGAATTTAGTTGGACCTTTGCTGTGGGGGTAGTTAGGAGTGGAGGAGAGAGCGGTGATGTTTGGAGGAACGTGTTGGTTAAAGAAAGCGCCATTTTCTTTTTTCCCCTATTCTGTGTGGAGGGTGAAGAAGGAAGTGGTGATGGAGATGCTTTGTGTGGTGCAGATAGAGTGGAACGTTGTCCTCAGGTTAATGGGCCTGACGTCCATAATTTTGGGCTCTGCTGGGTCTGCCATTGTATTGGGCTCCTACAAGGACTTTGGGGGCTCAATTTGTTTAAGGTTTTTTTGGGGCCCAACTTGTTTAAAGTTTCATTTTGGATGGTTGTGTTTTTCGGGATTGACTTACTATACTTTGTGATAATTACGTCATACATTGAAAAAGTTTTGTAAATTTTGCTTCGTATTGTTTAAGTATGTTTATTATAAACAAATTTTACAATATTTCAACCGTATGTTTATCATTTTCAAATTTGCATATATAAATTTTCAATTCATGAACTCTTATTTATATGTTATTCATAAAGAAGATTCAATCAACTTCAATCAATATATAAATATGAAACAACGTATAAATGAAAATAAATAACACATAAATAACATATAAATAAATGTGTGTGCTTGTAACTTTATTTGTTGAAATGTGCA
>CAODLS010650713.1:0-14294 GCA_948243855.1 Flueggea neowawraea | reverse complement strand
AGAATAATATGCAAATATCAATATGAATGCAACAGCCACAATACCCAAACCAAGATCAAAGAATATACAGAGGCAAAGCATAGAGACTCAATCAAAAATACCTATGCTTTACACCGACCCCAAACTCATGAAAACCCCGGGCTCTGATACCACCTTTGTCATAACCCGTTCCCGAGACCATGACCGGCATACGAGGTGAACTGTCTATGGAAGCCCAGTTCATCTCGCACAAGCCTCAAAGATTTAAAAATTTATACACATTCATTTATTTAAAACGTTTATAAGAAAATAACATACATATCATAAATATATATCTGAATATCGTATATATAAATATATACAAAGCAATCTAATCGCAAAACATGATATCGAAATCAAATACACAATCATATAACCCTACAACATTCGGAATGAAACATCTACTACAAAAGATGTAGCCCGGCAAAAAGGCGCTACTAACCAAAATATAGGTGTCCCATTGGGCAGAGAGTGTCCAAAGGCTGCTGGGATCAAAGTCAACCTGTAATAATGGAAACAAGACAACACAGAGAAGCAAAGGATGTCAACCCAGTGAGTGAGGGATGACACTCCAGATTGCCTCATTTGTGCCTCACAAAGACTGGTTTGAAAACCATTTGAAAACTAGCACATGCGATATACAACATGTATACATATTTATACACTATATACATAGTATATTTTTTGAGAAAATATTTCAAAATCATTTACACCAAAAGCATACACATGAACATTGGTAAAATACTACCCATAGTATTAGGTTTTTCTGAAAACCTCATATACTTATTATGGGACCATAGAAACACGTGGTGTGGTCTATGCCACTCTCCCACATCTAATGATCAGGGTCATGCCACTGATTCATAATCCAATCATATACCGGGCCAGGGTAACATAGCTACCATTGACCTCGATAGCTAGGTATCAACATGCATTAGTATACCAAAGGCTACGTACCCCGTAGCGCAGGTGTCCCACAATAAAAAACATAATTAAAACCATGCATAATCATCGTCAAAATACGTGAAAAAAATATGTATATCAATACATACATATAACCTTCTTCAAAACAAAACCATAATTACTTATTCACATAATCCATTTTCATATTTTTAATCAAACATTGGATTAGTCAAGTTCACAATTTGGTTATAGCATATAAAAAACGTATACAGTTTCGAGACACAGCCTATGTGTCTGAAGCTGCCATCCGCTCACCTGGATGTCCAAGCTCTAGGACTCCAAATCAACCACCGCTGGTGGGTGGCTGCTGGTGCGGGAAATCACAGGATGTTGTAACAATACAACATCAATATATATGGTGTTGTAGCCGTACCGAATTTATGAGTGCAAAGCAAGGCAAATGCCCAACTCGCAAATGAATACCTCCCAACTATCTAAATACTCATAAATACTTTAAAAATCCTTAAAAATATAGATCTAACATCCTCTTCCTTAAAACAACTCAAAATCAAAAACTGACATTTTTACTGAAGTCCCTGCGACGAAAAATATTGCAAAAATACCCTAAATTCTGATTCGAGCGGGATTCAATATTTTCGATCATACCAATCAACTTAGAATCATCCTTGAGTCTATTTTCATCATTAGTTTCAACCAAATCCACCTAAAATCATTCAAACCAAAATTTGCATTTTCGGACTAAAATGGAACCTATAAGAAAAACCATAATTTCCTCATCTATCAAAGCAAATATATGTTCCTTATTGTTCCTCATACATATATCTATCATAAAAAACTCCAAATCAACCCAAAAATCCAGCCAAAATAGAACCCTAGCTCCTCACAATTTTGATTTTCGGTCAAACATGAATAACAGCGAATATGAGCATAAAAAGGAGTCAAAATGGAAAGTAAACGATAAAAATACCTCAAATATGATAAAGGAATG
Source organism: Flueggea neowawraea (assembly GCA_948243855.1). Lineage (NCBI taxonomy): Eukaryota > Viridiplantae > Streptophyta > Magnoliopsida > Malpighiales > Phyllanthaceae > Flueggea > Flueggea neowawraea. The sequence continues at coordinate 12,364 of CAODLS010650713.1, read as the reverse complement.
TCTTGAGAGCAAAAAGAATCAAATTTCGTCGGATTTGGATGAAAAACGAGAGAGAAATAATGAAAAGAAGAAGTGATGTCGGTTCTGGTTTAAATGGAAAAATTTGCAGATAAAACGACGTCGTTTTGGGCCCTGTTGAAGAAAAGAAACGTGAACGACTTGTCGTCTGATCCATGAACAGCAGACACGGATGCGAACGACAAGGCGGAGGACATAGACAACTTGTCGTTTGGCAGCTCGTGTGAAGGCACGTGCGTTCAGTGTCTCAAACGACACATCGTCGGCTGCTACCAGAGCACGCGCGTGGACGATAGCAACACGCACGCGAACGACAACTCTTCTCCAACGACGAACGACTTGTAGCATGACAACCCAAACAGACGATCGGTCGTTCAGTTCCGATTTTCAGTTTTTTTCTTTTCAATTTTTCATCATTTTCACTTAATCAATCACTTCTCAAATTACCCCTAATCTTCATAATTCACCAAATTAACCTAAAAAATATAAAATTATCCCTTCAATCACCAAAAATAAATTTTCAAATAAATTCTCAAATTATCCAAAATAATTACTCCAACTAATTACCCCAAATATATGTCCCCAAATTAACTCTAAAACTAGGGGGTATTACAATACTCTTCTATAAGACATTTTTAATGTATCGCTTGTGTTGCATGAGAATGTAGGTTCACACTCTAGTGAATGCAGTTAGAGCCATTTTCACATACACGCGAGCCAGATTCATAATTTACGAATTTACGCTACTCACTTTCAATATTTTAAACAAAAATTACAAAATTATGGTTTAACGCACCAAAATTACATATTCATGAACTTGTTTATATGTTGTTTAAAACTTATTTATAATTTTTTTCATTTTACAGATTTGTTTAAACATTGTTTATATGTTGTTTCTTATTTTAAAACTTGAGTATTATTTATATATTGTTGATATTTTGTTTATATGTTGTTTATATGTTGAAAACAACATATAAACAAAAAATCAACAACATATAAATTATAGATTTGTTTATATATTGTTTTCAACATAGAAACAATATATAAACATGTTATCAACAATATATAAATAACATTCAATCAATATATAAACAAGAATCAACATATAAACAACATATAAACAAGAGACATTGAATTTGAAAATACAGAAAATATCAACAACAAATCAACAACATACCAACAAGACTCCTTGAATTTGAAAATACATATCCATGAATCTAAAAAATCACGCACGTACGGACGAAATATGGCAAAATGTATCTGTAATTAACATAATATATTCGTACAAAATAAATATTGTAAACTTTTCTAAGTGTATCCCGTAATTCCACATGTAGTTATGCAAACCAAATGTTGTTCCTAATGGGGCAATTTTTATGGATGATGGCCCAAATCATATGACGGCTGTGGATCCACATATTTATTTAATGAGAGTTGTCACCACTTTGGGTCAGCGTGGTAGATGTGCTTTATGCGAGGGTTTGAATTTGGTCTTTCAATGGATTGAATCTCTTAGACCTGGCCCAGGAAACGTGAGGCTATCATCGATCCTTTTTTATTAAAAAAATACATTTTTAAGATAAAGTTAAATCTGATTTCAAAATGTTATCAAAGGCAGTCTATTTGAATTTCATATAGCTAAATTTAAGCGATAATGACTTAAAAAAATCACTAAACTTTGTTTAGTGTTGTGATTTGAAAAAAATGTTATTGACAAACGATTATTGATAAACAAAGTTTTATAAAAATACTTTTTATAAATGTGAAGAACTGTTTGATTGAAAGTGTAGTAGGTGGTGAAAAAGTGTAGTGGGTTGTTTTAATTTTTTATAATGAGGAAAAATAACAAATTTTAACTTTTTTGAAATGGTGTATTGAGAGATTTTGTGATTGCACATCACAATTTTTTATTCATTACCAAACACTTAAAAAATACGATTGACTCTTAAACACAATTTTACAATCTTAAAACAGTTTTAACTTCAATACCAAACACAAACACATCCTAAGTGATAATGTTCATCCCACATGAAGTGCAAATGGATTCCAAGAAGGCAATTAAATTGAAAATTAATTTAACTAAAAATCTTAGGTTCAAATTAAACATTTATAAGAGAAATAAAAATTTGTCATAAATTTCTTGGCATAAAGTTATTGATAGAATGGGAAGAAAATATATATTATTTATACGTGAGGGGGAAAAAAGGATAAAAACACAATTCTGAAGTTTAAAGTAAATGTGGCTTTAATTAATGTGAATGAGTATAGTTTTTTTTTTGTCTGAATGTGAATGAGTATAGTTCCTAATGACACATCAGCTGATGTTAATAATAATAGAGACAATACAGTTTCTCCAACTAAAGTTAGGCCACTAAAACCAAATTAGTGTCAGTATTATTAGTGCTAATTACTTGATTAGATATGTCTAATGTTCGTCATTGTTTGGAAGACAGCACAGCTGCATTAATTTGATTCTCATTTCTAACCTGACTAGGGTTATGAAGGTAAAAATAAAATGGGGAAAAAGACAGAGAAGCTTAATGATAACTGATATGCACCCAAGATTTCATCACTTTGCATTAAAGTACATCGTAGAGACTAATGTAGTTCGAAGACGAGAGTCTTACTCACAAAAAAACATTGAGGGTCCAATTTCAAGCCTTTCTACTTATTAACAAAACAAAAGCTTATATATAATAAAGTCGATAGACCCCGAGGGGTGACCGAGCAGAACGGGGTACGCTGACCTCAATTCGCGGTGCGGGTTCAAGACGTGGGAGCAGCATAAGTCCGGATTTATCTGATTGTCACTCGAGCCCGTGTTGCATAGAGCTGGGTTATTCAGACTCGATCCACTTGTTCTCGGTGAGGTGCTACGGTGACCACACTCGTGCACGGTCCTAAGTCCGCTGCCGGGTGTCAGCTATGACTCACAGAAACATTCCGTAGTAAAGAGGGTACATTTTGGTTTAAGTCTGCATGATAATGCCAGCAAAAGTACATCACCTACCTATCGCTCCACCTATCATTTTTTCAGCAAAAAAAAAAATCGATAGGTTTAAGGGTAGCTTTTTCTGCTGGAAAATCATTACTTGTCAGCATGAGTCACATTGGAGGTAGTTGTTTATGGTGAAATTGAATGGTAGATGCACAAATAGATTACAAATTACATATCAGTAAATTACGGGTTATTTAATTGAGATAAATTTAATAAAAGTAGATTGTAAAAAAAAAATAATACGTTTAGGTGCTTAATGATGCTGTGAGTTATGAAGCAGAATCTAGTATAGTTATAGTATTTTTGTAGATATGTATTTGTGTATTTTTAATGGTTAATATTTATTTAAAATATTTAATTTTAATTTAATAGTTCAAATTGTATTATTTACCATAAACTTTTAAATATATTGATAAAATTTAAACCATTAAATTAAATTTAAATAATTTAAATAAATTTTGATCATTGAAAACACGTAAAACACACAACTACAAAAATATCATAACTGGTGCCGAATCTAGTAGACAAGTCATTCTTTTCATTTTAAAACAAAACCCGCACGTCTCAATCGGAAAATTTCGTCAATCTCTCGCAAACCATTCTTCGTACAAAAACTTAGGAGAACGCTCGTTTGCGGATAATGATTTAATGGGAGACGATTTCCTCCATTGTAAACATACCACTCTACATGGCAAAAGACAACATACCCCTCTAATAACAAGAACACACAAGCATCAACCAACACAATCACTATAGAGGGTTTTTTTTTTCCTTTTCAATTTAGTAACAGCATAGTTTTACCCCGAACCTTCTTTCTAAATTTTTGACCAAAATTTGTCTCCAATAAAGACTTTACTATATTTCCGAAATTCCAGAATCGATAATATGCACATCAACAACTTGGTTCAATCCTCCATCCTTAATGGCAGTTAAATATAAACAAAAATTCGCAGACAAGCTTCGGCTATCAAATAAGCATTTAATCAACTGAAATTCGATTGTATTGGTAGAGGACTCAGGTACAGAATCCATTTCTGGAATTGGAAGAGTTTGTGGAGCCGAATTCTTCAGCAACTACTGTGGGCAACGCCTGTATTAGGTTGCTCTGAGTAGAACTTGAAACAAAAACAAGATTCATGATTCTTACCAATAGAAATTAAATTAAACTATAACTGAAATTAAGTCACTTTCTGTTATATGTGATGCAATGAAGCCGTCATCCAAGGAAGAATACAACTCTTATCGGTTACCTGTTTAGAACTTTTGAATAACAACAGAGTTGGCTATGCCAGCCTCCTCTATTGTCTGATCCAGGTTAGTGAGTGGTTTGGGAGGGAATCCCATTGTCTGCAGTTGATAATTTCTTGCTCCTCCTGGCCTTGATGTGCCAATGAAGGCATTCATATCTCTGATAGTATGGTCTAAGTTGAAGCGTGAGACCATGCAAGTGCCATCTGATAATCGGAGCTGAATTGAGGTAGTTGGTAATGAAGAATCTATGACTAGACCGGATGTTGGTAAAGGAGCAGTCATGAGGGAACTAGTTGCACTTGAATTTGAGGCAGCCTGGTCAGCCGAGTCACTACTGCTACCCAAGGTTCTTCCCACACCTTGGAATGAGATTTTGCTTTGGCGTTGCTCCGGCTCCTGGTTCAGGGAAGAATAAAAAAAGATGCATATGTAAGGTTATACAGTAAAATCTTGGATTATGCGCAATGTCAATGTTCTAAGCTAAAAAAACAAAAAGAAACCAGGAATTATAAATGGATACAGAGGAAACAGAAAAGGACCCACAGAATAGTTTTCCTCCCTCCTCATCAGATCAAGATGAACTTTAGTCCTCCTGTCTGCCGGTTCAAGCTCTGTTGGACACTCAGACCTCTTGATGCTCTGCATTAAGATACATCAAATAATAAACAAATATCTCTCTTAGAAGATAATCATGACATGAATCGTGTCAGATAAAATGCTTACGTAACTTCAATATTAACTTCACTTAAAATTATGCCATAGCAACCCATTTGCCAAAGATCGGAAACCAACTGGTAAACTACAGTTTTAACCAGACTAAAGCTGGCATTACACTTCAAATGATACTTGCATCTTCGTTCATCTGGGAATGTTTTTAATGTTGGTCAATGACTAATCATTCTGCAGCAAATGATGATTCCAAAAAATCAAGCAGAGCACAGGATATATTTAATATTACCTCCAGGAAAGATGCATTGGCAGGATCATCAAACTGCCGTAAAGGACCATCATTGACGGTGAAGCCATTCCTCCAAAGAGTGATAGTATGATTTACAGACTCAGGTGGTTGAGCAGGAACAACGACTCTCTCTCCTGAAAGCAATCTTGCAGTTCCAGTGAAGCTCCTTGAACTTGATGAAGGTCTATCAGTGGGTATTTGAACAGCCCCATGGTTTTTAGCATGGCCGAAAATTGCATCTGCATCATAACTTTTAGTAGGATCTTGGACCAGCATTCCACTACAACCAAAATGGAACAAGCAGAAATCAGCAATAATGCATCTCTAATGTCAAAAATTAACATGGTATCAACAAGAATACATCTGTAATGTCAAAAAATCACACATAATATTTGTTTAGCATAGCATCTAATAGAACTTGTTCATCAAGTAATTAAATGCTTGAGAACATTAATAAAGTTCCAGATGTTCCATTGTTTCTCAACAAGTGAAGGCAAAATCAAAACAAACTGTAACAAATATGAAAATCATAACTAAACTGGGAGTGCCCACTTATAAAAAAAAAAGTGTTGAGGGCGTAAAAATGGTTAACATTCAACTCTTCAAGGCAATCACAAACATATTTAAAAATGGAAAACAGAAACTAAGCAAGAAAAAGGAAAGAAGCTCCATTCAACTGAATTTTACATATATAAACAAACTACAAAGCAGATCTTGAAGATAAATCAACTTGCATTAAAATCAATAAAACAGTAGTTACCCACTGACAAGCATCTTTAAGCAGAAAAAAGAACCGTAAAGCAATAACAAATATTTTTCCTCTTCCCCATTTATAAACAAATCTAAATCAAGATACCAATTAATCTCTAATGCACCCAAACAAGGGGGTCTTAAACTTAATTCTCAATAATCACAGGAAGCTAAAAGTTTATTTCTTACTTTCCTTTTCAATAATTAATCTCAAAATCCTTTTCAAAATCTCTCCTTTCAGTGACTACAATGCAAGGCACCCAGCACAAAAATACCAGCCACATCGACACACACATCACACAATTCGCTCAGTTCCTAAGCAGTAGCTATATCACTACATTGAACCACACAATCTACTATGCTTACGTCCACAAAAATAGGTTCAACAAACCGAGAATCGAACATTCAACCACTTCAACCATCAATTAACTAATAAAATCAAACTTTTAATTCATCCATAACTTTCATCAGTGTATATGAGATTCTGTAAAGGTGCCACGAACAAAGTACTCAGTTACCTTTTCTCCCCACCAGTATAATACTGCTGCGGCTCATAATCATCATCATCGTCATCACTCCCAGACTCGCCCTCAGGCGTCCGATTCAGATCAGCAAGAGTCCGAATTCCACCACGTGGACCACTCCCACCCCCCTCCGCCTTCTTCTTATTCTTCCCTCTCGACCTCAGCTGGTACGGCGCCCGAGCCGAATCCCCGACTGGCGGCGACGGAGATCGGGAGCGCGACCTGGACGGTGAGTGCGATGGCGAGTACTCAGGAGAGGAATTTGCGAGGGGGGCACTCCTGACTTGGGGATGCGCGGCGGCGGCGGCGGCGTGGTGAGTGTTGGAGTCGTCGAGGAATGTGGAGAGGGCGGAGTCGAGGTCCCATAGGTGGGATTCGAGGAAGAAGAGAGCTTCTTGTGGAGAGGCGGAGGTGATCTCGCAAAAGGAGTTGATTAGGGCTGTGTTGGTGTCGTTTAGGTCGTGCTGCTTCGTCGTCGTTTGGTCGGTGTTGTCCATTGATGGGAGGAAGCGGTGGCGACGATAGTTGCTGAGTTTGGCTTTTGAGGGAATATATTTGTGTGTGTGTTTTTTTAATTTAAATATTTTTACTTTTTCGTTGGGAGATGCCAGCAGTTGGAATCTCATGTGGATATTTTTCTCCTCTTTTTCCGAGTTGAAGACGATACGTCTCTATTAGGTTGGAAATGAGCCGAACCGCTTTCAGCTCGTTTATAACTAGATTCAATAATAAATGGGTCGAATTTAAACAAAATTTTAGGCTCGTTTTAATAAATGAGCCGAATTTGAACACACAAAAGCTCGGCTCAAAAGCTCATGAACAAACTCGTTTGTAGACATGTGATCAATCTCATTTATAGGCTCGTACATATATATATACATGTGTGTGTGTCTGTGTTAAACTAAATTATGAAAAATATGTTCATATTTGGAATAGTATTTAATATTTGGGTCACATCAACAAAAGTTTAAACTTACACTACCGTGTCTATAAAAGTCTAAACATGCTCGCATAAGATGATCTAATATTAGATTAACCTTGTGAAGCAAATTGAAACTTTTAATAGTTTTTGGTTCAAATACATGTTCAACATGATTTTTTTGAACTAACCTAAATTTGATTATATTATTTTTAGAGTTGTTTTCAAAACTGAACTAGTAAATCTCGTCTACAAATTTATTTGAGTATTTGTTGAGTCGAGTTAGAAAAGTTCGCGAACAAGTTCGTGAGCTCGCGAGCCTTATGATCGCGAGCTGAACTTGAACAAGATTTTGAGCTCGAAAGAGAGCTCAAGTGCAAATTCAAACTCGACAGATTTTAGACGAGTCGAGCTTGAACACTCCAAAATTTAGCTGGGCTCGACCCGAATCCAGCCCTAGTCTTTACGGTGCGTGCGTGTTAGAGTGGTTTTAGAGGAATCACTGTCACTTGTAGACGATGTGTCGCTCTATCTCTTATTGGACGACAACTCTGCCTATTGTTGAGCTTAAAGAAAATTACGGCCATGACCTTTTAAAATATAAAATTTGTCATGCTCGGAGCTCGGCTCAATAAAAACTCGTTAACGGCTCCGTTCGATAATAAATGAGCCAAACTTGAAAAAAAAATTAGGCTTGTTTTAATAAACAAACTGAGTTTGAACACCCAACAGCTCGACTCGAAAGCTCGCTATGAACATGCTCGTATATATGATCGTGAATATGCTCGTTTAAGTGTTAATAAACATGCTGGCGAACAGGCTTGTGAACATGTTCATTTATATTATTTATATAATACATACCTTATGTAATATATACACTAAATATTATATATCTCATATTCCACTTTTATATTATTGATGTAAAATAATAATTTATATATAAAATAATTTATTAAATTATTATAATATAAGTCTATATCCTAAACAATATACCTTATTTCTTAATTTTTTATAAATATTAATACTATAGGATTAGTATATACCTTAAACTAAGGATTGTCTAAGACAATATGTCTCTTTTTCATTACGTAATTCTTTATTTCATGCATAAATTAGTTATTCTATATCCTATATGTTCACTCTAAACACCAATGCCTAAAGTATATACAGCTGTTGCAGTTTAAGTCTATAACTTAGTTCTTATATATTAATCCTATAGTATATACTTTATGTAATATATACCTTAATTTAAGGATACTCTTTTTTCTTCTTCGTATTATAGTACAAACTACTAAACTAAACAATATAACTTAGTTATTCACGCTAAACACTATAGTAGTATATAGTACATAACATGATTAGTTAATTACTTTAACTATTCAAGTAGTTTATACATTAACATTAATACTGAAATATAACTTGTTTAAAGACTTGGTATTTTAACTTTTAATTGCAATTGTAAATGAGCTCGTAAACGAGCTCGAGTCGAGCTCTTAACGAGTCTGAGCTTTGAGACATTTAAATGAGTTTTAAACGAGCCGAGCTCGCGAGTCACTTAAACGAGCCATGCTCTCGAGCCTCTTAAATAGTTTAACGAGCCAAACCTGAACATAATTAAAAGCTTGAGTCGAGCTCAGTATATTTTTTGCCAAGCTAAGCCTAAACACTCCAAAGCTCGGCTCGGGCCGAATCCTAACCCTACCTACAAAACTTAATACTTTTATACTTGCATCCGCTTTTCATTTTGTATATGCCACCATTTCTTTTTTATACATCAGACTTACTTTTACATAGTTGAGCCTATTGTTTTGGTAGTCCAACTTTATGTATTCGAAACAAAAAGAAAAAAACCATTAAAAAACTAAAAACAACAAAATCTAATCTATACTATTAAAAACAATAAAAAAAAATCCAACACATAAGAAACAAAAGGAAAGGAGTTCATCCAAAAAAACAAAAATTGACACTAAAAAATAAAAATAACATAAAACCAAAAAAAATCAAAAAGAAAAATAATAATTAGTCTCTAGTTTAAAAAAAACTAAAAATAAACCAAAAAAATACAAGTACATACATGTACTTAATCATATTTCTATAATTTTGATTTTTTAGAGATTATTTTGTAATTTTAACTTTTAAGAGGCACGTAAGTGAAAACCAAAAATTTGATTTATTTTTTGCAATTTTGATTTTCAAAAGTTTTTTTTATGTAATTAACCCTTGAGCTTACATAATGCTAAGTCCAATATAGCAAACCCCTCCACTCGGATCAACCTTTTGGGCCAAATACATATACACGTGGCCCAAATTCATAAATTATAGATTTATTGGGTCACTTTCAATATTTTAAGTAGAAATTTCAAAATTACGGATATACCCCTCTAACTTTATAAATTACAGATTTACGGTTCATTATATATTTGTTCAACAACAAACCAACATAAAATCAAAAACATATAAATAGAACGTTGTAAATTTGAAAATACAAAACTATGAATTTGAAAAAACACACCTGAACCAGTAATTATGAATAAGTGTACGTGTATTATGCCTGTATAGAAGAAATATTCAAACTAATGTAAGTGAACCACGTAATTTCCTCTAACTTTTTTGGGTCTTGTGTTTACATCAGGGCAATGGCTTGTCCCTACCTCAAAAATTAAATATGTTTTAGAATAAATCATATTAAATATGAACCCTGATTAAATAATATGTCAAGTCAAATAGCCTTTACTTGTTCCGATAAAATCACTTGAGACTAATTTAAGTGGTTGGATGCGTAAATTATCGAATATGAGATCTTGGATTTGATTCTTGATGTAAATGCAAGTATGCAAAGTTTGACCTATTTCCATTAGAATAAAGTAGTATTGACTTGTAATTAAACAACACTTTCAAATATTCAATTAGTATATGAAGTTAATCTTATGGTCACATCTATCATACAAATCACAGATTCACAGTTAACAATTATCACTTCAACCAGTCACAAATGTTCATATATATCACAAGTCGAAATTCATCGGTCTCTCACCAGAAACATTAGAGAAACCTTAAAGGCTTCAAGCATTTCGAGTCGATGCATCCCCAATGTTTGCAACGCGAGGGACAACAACAGGTCCACCACGAACCCTTTCCAAAGCAAAACTCACTCTCAATGGTCGACCTAACAATGCCTGCAATGAGAAGCCTTATGAAACAGTTTCAATTACACAAAAACATTTAAAATTCATGACAAAGAGAGAATTTCTTCTCACCTTTCCATCCATGGCATCTTTTGCACTCGAAGCATCGTCTCCTTTGAAAAACCTGACAAACCTAAACCCTCTAGAACTTCCACTATCTTTGTCATAAGCTATTGTCACTGTACCACAAAAATGGAAGGGAACAGTAAAATCGACAGCTGGTTTGATTCGTCTTTGCCATCTTGTAGTTCATCCATTCGATGATTCGATCAAACAAAAAAAAAACTTGCAATTTTAATATTTTAATCCAATCACAAAAGCCTGCAAACTGCTTTAAGATGTGTCAAATATTATTCAAAGATCATCAGATCAAATTGATTAATTAAAACCATGACTCCCCATAAACACCACTTTCTCTTTCTTTACGTATCCAAATCTTCACTTGACTCCTCCCAACACACTAGATTTAAGCTTTTGCAAACATTGCAGGTTTTTGTCTCAAAAAGATAAGTCTCTTCGGTGTGTGCACTTGAGTCAACTTAAGATGAGTACTCAGAGAAACGCAGAGAGGGTTCAAAAGCTACCTCCACCATATGACGTCATTCACAAGCTTCCTCCTTGTGATAGCCCTCACATTAAGAATGTTCAGGCGCGTCTTCACCTTTCTATACATTCTTGTCAAAATGTGTAACATTAAGTTTGTCTTTATCATGAAATGTCATTCAATTCTAAAGCTGTGATAGATATATCTACACACACATATATATTGAATAGAGGGATATAAGCATTTGACGTGTTTCTTCATGAGCTAGGCTTGAAAGAAAGTTTCTTTTGTTAGTTGCTTGTTCATTCATTTTAATCTCCGAAATTATTGACATTGAAAGAAAGTTTTCTATTGAAACAAACAGGGAACATTTTCACCGTAGTCCTTTTTATTTTTCCTGTATTAAAAAGAAAAATAAAATGTAATTTAGACCATTTGCCTAGTTGGAAAAAAAAAAATATTTCAACCATCATAGGTTGTAGTGGACTGGTATGAGTTCCTCTTCTAGTTCTTTGACTAGAGGTCTTGAGCTCACTTAGATATTTGGGCACTAGATGATTTAATTTAAAAATTTTATTTCTATCCAATCCAAACACCTCATATATCGTCTAGCAATTCAGTATCAGGTATTAAACAACATTCAAACAGCTGAAAGATGCTCTCAACGGCCAATCTAAACACCGATTATCTTATCAAGAAACACTCACCAAGACATTAGCTATCCGAAAACAATAGTAATAAAGCTAAATGGGTTACCATCGGCTGACCAAACAACTCTACTAAATCGCTTAGAGAATTCATCGAACAGGTAGAAGACTTGACAATGCAATGAAGCTATCCAGTTATTACACAAATAGAAGTTTTTAAATTGTGGGATTAAGATATAGTACCTTCAGTGACCTCTCCAAAAGAAGAGAAAGCATCTTTCAATGACTTCTCGTCAACCGACCATGACAAACCTGCAACACCAAAATTCACTCCTGTCAGGCATAAAATGCATTACATGAAGAGGAAACAGATTGGGAGAAAAAGAGACCTGCAACGAAGAGTTTGGAGTTGGGTGGAGGAGATGTTGATGCTGGGTTATGAATAGTAGTTGATAAAGCTTTTTTAGTTATGGAAATGATAGCTCTGTTCATTGCCTAGTTTGATGTTAGGCAATCTGGGAACCAGAGAGGCGCATGAACGAGGAAGATTTGGGTTGGGACGTTCCGAAC
>CAODLS010650694.1:0-12626 GCA_948243855.1 Flueggea neowawraea | reverse complement strand
TTTTCTTAAGGTAAGAACAAAACATAGCCGAATTTGTGAGTGTCACAATTCAAAGAGAGAAAATAATTTTGTGAGCTTTAGAATAGAGATTCTAAAAGGTGCTATTACACTGCAATTATTCCAAGGTAAATTTGTTCGTGTGGATACCTGCAGCCACTTTCGCGCAAAAGCAAATTGATTCCTCAAAGGTGATTCGGGTTCTTGGTACAAAGAGCTACACCAACATTTCATACAACCGATCGATCGTGCCTTGGTTAAGGGTAAATCTTCCAACCTTAATTATATATGTTGATTTGCATGGGTCCTTGGGGGAATTCAATGTTTTAAATTTTTGTTATATCCGCTGCCATGTATGTATATGAATGTCATATTTTAGTCGCGAATTCCAACAAGTAATACCACTTGAAGTGATAGAATTTCAAGTATTGCAGCTAATCGACAAAAAAACAGGAAAACCCAAAAAGTCAAGATACAAGGTTGCATGGGACCTGACAGCAAAAAATGCAAAAGATGTGGACAGGCCAAGCACAACAGAAGAACATGTAAAAACATGCCAACAAAATAAACTCAAAACAGTTGGAATTACTATAGCTTCATTCATTCCATGAACAAAATGTTTGAGACATTTTTTCTATTCAACATTAAGCAGAAGAAGACTACAAATTTCCAAAAAAACTACTTGTTTTCATATTGTTCAAACTAAGACTACCAGTAAAATAAAATTTATTGGAACAATTTAGTTAGTGGCATCATCTGCAAGGTTCTTCTCGGAATCACTTTCTACTTAATCTTCATGCTTCAATTTTCCATAATGATAGAGCATGTAGGAAATTCTTGTCCGGTAACTATCCATATCAAATTTCTTCGGCATACATTTGCCTAAAGCAAAAAACTCCACAAACGAAAAACAAAAGTCCCCACAATCTCTGATAAAACAAAACGGACGATGCCCGTTAAACAACCCTATACAAAAAGTGTAATAAAAATTTAATAAAGTACAACAAAAAATCATAGTTTTTTACCTTTGATTTTAGGTAGGAAGATTATCAACCAGTGAAATCTTGAGTTTTTGAATTTCTACTTTAAATGCAACTTTGGGTACTTCCCTGAATCCCACAAATCCATTACTGACATATACTTTGGTATAACAAAGCTATAAACTTCTAAGAAAGTGAGAACAACTTCATCATGCTCTTCACTGCGAAGAGAATCATACACGAATAATGCCCTATAAATAAGTGAAAACCTGACCATAATTCAGTGATCACCGGCATAATTGATTTGCATCAATACATGTTTTTATTTGCAGCCATATCAAAAGGAGTGAAGACACAATTATTATGTTTTTCTTAAACCCAATCTATATACTTATCTCGAATTAACTGCTCAAAAATATCATTAATTGTTGTAAATTTCTTCTTCAAAGCACCATATTTTCCCTCCTTCCTTAAGTAGCAGAAAAGGACATTTATATGTTGCCATAAGAAATAACAGCCATCAGACGTATTAAATGAGAATAACATAATCTATAAATCATAAATTCTAAAATGAGTATAAAACGAGAACAAAATATTCTCAGTATAAGCTATATGCAAATGAGTACAAAACGATAATAAAATGTTCTCCTTATAACTTAAATGCAGAATGGGTACAACCCTAGTCCAAATCATTACATACCGATGAGTATAGATTACGACCACAAAACATCAAATCAACAAACCAAGTCTTTGACTTTATTTTCTCCTCCTCGAACAAAAACACATGATCAAGAACATCATCCTCATCCGAATACATTTACCCCCTATACAAAGAAAAAAACAAAATGATGATTGTTAAAAAGAATATCAAGTATAAGTATAAACATTAACAAATCAACACAACATCAAAAAATAACCTACGTTCTTTCCTCATCAAATCCAATGTCTAACCAGTCATGGAAAGCAAAGCTCATCTCAGAATTAATAGACTCGACATTTTCATCAAATGGATATTCACCACAAAAAATAAACTTTAGGTCTTTTTTACCAACAAATTCACCCACATTACCAAAACTGCTTGTTGGAGAATTTTTCCAGGGATGTCTTGGTTAAGCTTGGATAGCGGAGGCGAGTTGAAGTGAAGAGAGAAAAATAACACTGCAATTTAGAGTGGTTCGGTCAACCATGCATGCGTCCACTACCTAAGTCTCACCACTTAGGATTTCCACTATAATGGTGATTGATTCCGACTCAATCCAATAATGCCTTACACCAAGGTTGATTGTGGCTCATACCTCTAAAGCCAATAAGGTTGATTGTGGCTCACACCTGTAAGTCCTACAAGGTTAATTACGGCTCACCCCTCTAAAGCCTACAAGGTTGATTACGGCTCACTCCTCTAAAGTCTACTCAAAGTTGATTTCGGCCCAAACCTCTAAAGCCATTACAATGTTGTTTTTCATAGGTTCACAACAAACCTTTCCCCACTCTCAAAGAGATTTACGAAGAAATGAAAGCTCTATGCTAGGAGTACATATGTTTGATTGATGCTTATAATCTTCTCTCTAGCTTGAATTTGGTGTTTTGATGGTGATGAAATGATGAAAATTTTTGGGACTTGAAATCATATGATCCTCCACATTTTTCTGTCATTCCTTGATGTATTTATAGCTTTTCTAAGCCATTTGACCGTTGGAGTAATGAAACTAGCTGTTGGAGTGAGTTTATAGCCATTGCAGCCTTATGGACCATTCATAACGTACGTCATACAAACACTATGTACGTTGTTTGCAAATTCTCCATGTCTACATATGTTGTTCTTCCTTGATGTACATTGATCATAGCCATATCTCTAGATGACGTACGTTGTGATTTCCTAACGTACGTTGTTTTGACACTTCAGCATTCCATTGGCTTCTGTTTGCCTTCCATGCCACGTCTACATGCATCGTGTATATGTCTACATATGTTGCATATCCATAATGTAAATTGTACATAGATAACGTATGTTGTGGCACTTTCAGTTGCTTGTTTCGCAATTTCGAGCTTTTCAACGTGTTTAACTCTAAGTCAAATATTTTGCACATCATCAAAACATAAAAGAAACTTAATGTTGATCACCTATGATCCAACACTGCTCACGAAAGGGGATTTGAGATTTGGACCAGGTCTAATAACTCTTGTAGGATGAGGTGTAATGAATTTTTCATCACTAGAAGTAATATCAGTTGCCACATCCTTTGCAATGCCTTGTTCAACATTACCCTCAATTCCAGAAGATGCATTTTTTGTTGGCACATCACCAGTAGCATACTTTTCAGCATCATCTTCAACATTAGCTTTCATTCCAAAAGTCTCATTTCTAGATGGTACATCACCAACCACATCTTTATTAACATCATTTACAGTATTATCCTTTGCAACCTTCACAGCAGATGCAACATCAATTGCAGCAATATCATCTGCATCCACTTTAGCAAAATATGTCCTAATGTCAAAATCCTCACCAACATAATCTTCAATCTAATATTGTTGATGGACTTCAGCCCCATCATGTCCACAATCAACACCTTTCTCTTGCTTCTCAATCTTATTCTGATCAACCTGTTCACTTTCCTTCTCAACGTTATTCTGAACATCCGGTTCACTAACATCTTCAACAGTGGTAGCATGTATTGTCTCCTACAGTGGAACAACACAAACAAATGATGAGGACAAAACGAGAACATGTCCAAACCAAAATCTAAAGAACGAAATAAGTAGCTTTACTACTAAATATAAATGAGAACAAAACGAGAACATGACGAAACCAATAACAAAAAAGCGCATTGAATGCCTTAACTAGTAAGTATAAATGAGTATAAAATGAGAATATGAACAAAAACAAAAAACAGAACGAAATGAGAATGATAACTAATAATCCTAAATGAGTACAAAACAAGAACATAACGTTACCTCCACTGACTTCTTTTTCTTTCTTTTCTCAGACTTCTTCTTTGATCCAAGTTGGCGATAGATCTCATCAACCTTCTTAAAAAGCTTCTGAATATTGTCAGAATTCTCATTCAAAGCCTCAACAACATCTCTTTTAAAAGTATTATAATTAGCAACCAAAGCAAACAACTTTTCAGTAACCAAATTTTTATCAGCCAACTTTTCTGTGTATGCTCGAACAATTACTGGACTGAAAGTTTGAGCTTCCCCCTTACCCTTTAAAGCAGTATATAAATCATTCAATCTCAGTATCAGTTGGAACCAATTTCTTCAAAACCAACTGCAAAACAAATTGCCAAAAACAAATAAAGTCAGTCATTAACAAAAGATTAAAGTGAGAAAAAAAAGCAACAAATAGAGCTGAAGAAAACAAAAAAATACAGAAACCTACATTATCATGATCGAAAATTCTCTTCTTCAAGACATTGGCAATTGGTTGAACAGTCACTGCCCAATTTAAAACCCTCAGGATCTTATTATAAAGTTTTGAGGCACATAACCCCTCTATGTTAGAATAGCACTCATAGAACCACACTTGGAATCCAATAGGGAACCCATCATGTCTGTAAGTAAAATTCTTCATGTTTCTAGATTTTTCCTCCATTTTTTCCTTCAATTTCCATTTGACTGATCTAAGAAGGTTGTCAAATGCAATGCGTTCCCATGGATATTCATTATTCAAACCAAACTCCACAACATCAAAATCCAAATGGTTCAAAGGAATCTCATGCTTACTCTGTAAGATATACCAATGAATCAAGAATAGGATGCCAATATTAATTGCATCCTCATTTGACTCCCACCTCTTAGTCCTAACAAACTATAGTAATGACACCTTGTGAACATTCTTTGAGTCGGCAAAATACCTACCCATCAGGCCTCCACGAAATGTCGTAGTAGATGCACTACTAGGATCATCATGACATTTTAAACCAGTGACTAAAGAAAACTTTTCAATACCAAATCTCAATTTCTAACCAACAACATAGAACCACATCTCATCCTTACTGTCACACTCGACCTCCCTAAGCATCAATGAGTAAACTAGTTGGGGCTACCCAATAATCAGATCCATGTCAAGGAAATATCCAAAAAAATTCTTCCTAAACATGGATATTTGTCTCTCATTTAAACATCCTTTTAAAATCTTGGGAGCATTATTTTGAAAACCAAAACTGACTTTCGCAGCAAAATGCTTCTCTGGACCTACTAAATAAGCCACATCCTATAAAAAAGAATGATGAACCCAAAATTAGAGCAAAATAGTAGACACAAAAATGAACAACTTATGTTTACAAAATAAGAACATAACGAGTGCAACACAATCCCTAAAACAGACAACGCAAACACAAAAAACAAAGAACAACTGCTTCTTTGACTACACAAGGTTAACGACAACTAAAACAAATAGACAGTAAAATAGAGACAACCAAGTATTAACCTGAGAGCAAAATGAGATCATAATGAGTACAACTCATTCCATATAGCTAGTCAAACAGCAAAATAAAAAACAAGGGGGGAAACAAGTTACACACAGGCACAGTAAACAAACATAAACACCGAACTAACAGCGAAAACAACCAAAAAGCAACAAAAAATAAGGGAAACAGAAAAACCTTAACATGTTCAGTAAGCGAAGGCTTTGTGGTTTTTAATTTCTTCTTTCATGGAGAAGCTAGATCAGAAGCATGTTTTCTTTTAATCTTCAGGGTAGGATGCTTAATATAGCAGTCCTTTGAAGAAGAAGAACCTGAATTCCAGTGCTAGACATTGCACCTGACAAAAAACAACAAAAATAGATTCAAAAAATAGAAAAAATATAAAAATAAAAAAAACATAAAATCATAAGAATCACTATGGCAAAATAAATTAGTTGACAAGCCCTAACAAAAAATACCAAACAAGAGCTACATACACAAACCCTAATAACATAATCAAGAGCTACATACATCAAGAAAACAAAATTGGAAAAGAAAAACACAAACCCTAACAACATAATCAAGAGCTACATACATCAAAAAAATAGAGAATAAACAAACACCACTTACAACAATGATCTATAGAGAATGCTGGGAGAGAAAAAGTGAGAGGAAAATTGTCGAAGAGAGAGTAGAGAGAAACAACGATTAGATAGAAAAAGGGAAGAAAAATTGTCTGAAAGAGAGAGCGGTTCCAACAAAAAGTGAAAAAGCAACTTCTACAAGAAACTGCTCAAAAAACACCTTTTATAGTTAGACATTTCAAAAAATATAATCCAGCTTTAAGAGCCACAGTAGAAATGAATTTGCAAAGGTGGACTCAAGGGGTAATTCACTCAAAAACATATGGTATTTTTGTTATTCAGAATATGATTATACTTGATGATGGTTTATCTGAAATTATTGAACTGGCAATCCCATATTGATGGTATTTGAAAACTATCTCAACTCAATGTTTCCGTACTCCAAAACGAGATTGAGCCCGTCATCCTTTTTATTCTTTTATCAGTGGACAGTTCAGATTTGATTTGATT
Organism: Flueggea neowawraea; assembly: GCA_948243855.1. Classification (NCBI taxonomy): domain Eukaryota; kingdom Viridiplantae; phylum Streptophyta; class Magnoliopsida; order Malpighiales; family Phyllanthaceae; genus Flueggea; species Flueggea neowawraea. The sequence goes on along the minus strand of CAODLS010650694.1, from coordinate 6,143 downwards.
AATCCAATGGTCCACGATAAATGTACTGAAGTAAGCACACATTTTACGTGTGCTGACTGCAATCGGACACCCAAAACCAGGTTCAAATGAAAACTGGAGCTTCGTCATTCTGGTGATTGAATTGTGTCGTGCGAATCGAAAAGCAGAAAGGAAGCAACTTTTGTGCGTTTGAGATGCCAACTGCCATTGTTGGCCTTCAGTTTCCTCTACATACAAATGCAATTGCAGCTGCACCTCCTCCTCCTTCCTTTTCCAGTACCAGGAGAATGGTAATCACCGTTGACATCTTTCTTTCTCTGTCAATGCTTACATGGGACTTTTTTTTCATTTCATATTTCATTTGGTGCTGTCAAGAGCACAGAGAGGGACCTGCTGCGCCGGCGGTGCTGACGTCATCATTAACCATACGCTGAAATCCGTACCTTCTCTTCCTCTGTTTAAGTGGCGTCTGCTCATTGCCTATGATGGCACTAATTATGCAGGTTTTGGAATTCTCTTGCTTTTTTCTCTCTGTTCCTAATCTCTAATGTTTTCCTATTGATAATGCTCGCTTATTCTAGATATCTGTTTGGAGAAGTTTTTATCTGTTTCTTTTTTTTTTAATTAATCACTATAGCTAGGGTTTTTGACTTCTTCAGAGCTAGTTACTTATGGCGTCGTCTTCATGTTGTCTGTGTCTGAAATCCATGTTCCAACATGTTCTCAAAACTCTTTTGCCCGTTTTGCCTTCTCATTTTGAGTAAATACATTTAATGTGACATGATGGATTTCATTTTAGGGTGGCAATTTCAGACATCCCCTCCAACAGTACAGTGCATCGTAGAAAAAGCTTTAGTTCGAGTTACTAAGATAGAAAGGAATAATCTTCATTTGGTTGGTGCGAGTAGAACGGATGCAGGGGTTCACGCCTGGGGGCAGGTCTGCATTTCTTGTTCCTTCCAACAAGTATCCATCATTAGGAATCAAAATCGCTAACATTTAAGCTTACAGGTGGCACACTTTGTTACACCTTTCAATTATGACTGCTTGGATCAAATGCATGCAGCTTTAAATGGTGTTCTTCCTTCTGATATCAGAGTTAGAGAAATTACTCCTGCGGTTTCAGAATTTCATGCTCGATTTTCAGTAAAGAGCAAGATTTATCGCTACAAGATATATATGATACTTTCATGGATCCATTTCAGCTTCGATATGCTTACCATAATGCTTATAAACTGAATTCTGTTGCTATGAGAGAAGCTACGAAGCATTTTATCGGAAAACATGATTTCTCTGCTTTTGCCAATGCTTCACGCAATGATCGAGTGCCTGATCCAGTGAAGACTATTTTTCATTTCGATGTCACTGAAATGGTAATTGATTGGTCAAAATAATTCTGCTTTACAAGATTCTTGCTTTCATTTTTACTATTAGTTGCTCCTGGATCATTGGATTTACTTTATTCGCATTTTAGTGTCCTCATATCATATTTTACCTTTTTTCCTTCAGTTTTTTGAATGAATAAATAAGGCCTTGGACTGATTACTGAATTTGATTGCTTAGGGACCTCTAATGCAGCTAGAAGTTGAAGGCACTGGATTCTTGTACAGACAAGTGCGAAATATGGCAAGTGCTTTTTCTTAGCAAACAAGAAGAAAAAGTATTTTTTTCAAATATCATGCATTTTTCATTATAGTTACAGTTATGTTGACTTGATAATATTCAGCATTATCTGTCATGGAAATAATGCAACAGCAACACTAGCTATCATAGTATCATTTGAAAAACAAAAAATCAACAAGAACTGGTTCTTCAAATGTTTTGTTCATTTGATTCTAGGTATTGACATTAACAACCCTTCCTTAGAATCCTCCCAGTTCGTATGCTTGGTGGAGTATGCTAGTTATAGGTGCAAGCGGTTTTAAGTTGTTTGCTTGTTTGTTTTTGTAGGTGGCATTGCTGCTTCAAATTGGAAAGGAACCAATTCCACCTGATATTGTTCCAAAGATAATTGCAACTAGGGACCGGAAGGAGCTCGCTAAGTACACGTTGGCTGCGCCCCCTCATGGGCTCTGCCTTGTAGCTGTCAAGTACAAGGAGGAGCATCTACGGCTACCCCCAGATTGCCCCCAAAGTAGTTTTGGTAGACATCATAGTATTACCAAATGTAAAGTTCCACTCTATTGAATGATTGTATGTCTAAACGCAGTGGTGACCATGCCGAGCAATGCACTGGTTTGTCCATTCTAATGTTGGAGTGTCACTGCTGAGGAGTGATAGTTCATGGTTCTTTGGTAAAGTAGTTTCACGGTCATCTGTGCCATTACTCTTATGGCTTGAGGATTCCAATTCAATGTTACAGTTCAATCCATTTTTCTCATGTCTGCTGAATTTTCAGGGTCTTGTTTCCGTTCCATTATTAACTGGCGTGGCCATTGATCACAAATTTCCAACATTCATTGGCATAACATATTTCGATAATATTTCATCTTGTCCAAACTAGAAAAAGTATTTGATCTACTGTTGCTAATCAACTACCACTGAAATCTTAGGACTTAGGGTGAAGCAAAGCTCATCGAGCTAACCAGCTGAAATTTAGAAAAGAGAAGCTAACTAACCGAAGGATGCTTTGCACTAAGCCTCCTGGATTTCTAATTGGTAAGATAGGTTACATAGCATTGCACCTTCTCCCCCCCCCCCAACAACCAATACTTGGAAGAAAGACCACTCCGGATGAAAATGGTCATACCCCTGATTTTCTGGTCCCCCTCAAATATTAGTTAAAGTTTATAATATTGTCGGTGTAATTCGACAAGAAGAAAATGCTTACTTCGAACAATGTTGTTGGGTCAAAAAATTTGGAACTGAATCTAACAAGAATATCCTGGAACAGATGTATTTCCTTTTTCTCTTTTCTTTTCCTTCTTTTACAAGAGCTAGAGGCATTTAATATAAAACACATAGCCAACGACTGAGTTTTAAGTCTCAAAAAATCGTAGTTCTACCATAAACTCCTGCTGCTTGGGGGAATACCAAGCTATGGCCTTTGCCGAGCCGAGAACCTGTAGCGCATATTCGATTGCAAAAACAGGGTCATGCACATAAATCTGCCGGTCTTTATTCTTCAAATCAATCCCAACTTCAGAATCCACTCTAAAACTGAAAGGTCCAGCAATCTGTAAAAGTGCATTAAAACAAATCATTCAGGCCGGCTAGATTTCTAAATAGCAGGAACCATTTATTATTTATCCTCAATTGTTTTCATGTTGGAGACAAAAAATTGTTAGAATAGAAGCTAATGAGCAGGAAAATCACACTTAGAAACCATAAAGGATCTAGGCTGATATTGTCAAAATGCAGTTGAACAAAGAAAAATCATTGAGGTTCTACTTTGGCATTTATAATGATTGGGTGATAATGGACAAAATGTAAGTACCTGCTGCTGAAAAGATACAGTCGCTGAGGGGCAAATTGCCTGAACTGCTTCCACGGTTGGCTGTTGTGAATTGAAAAAGTCTTTTGCTACTAGTGTGGCACCAGAAAAAAAATTGGAGCCAGAAAGAAAATCCAGATGAACATGGCATCGAGTAAGATCTAAAAATAGTCTCTGGAAGTTGCCATGCTGAGCTGTAAATGAAATAGATGAAACAATATCAGCCGAAAGGGTAGATTTGAGCGTTGGAGCATGAACACAGAACCCTTTGTTGTCTTGAGAATTGCCAGTCACAACAATAGACTTGGCTAGACTCTCTCCATGACAGACCGACAAGCTGCACCTGTATGTATACTCAAGTATCAGCAGGAATGCATTTAAGCGTATTAACATTTAGAAAAGATTCAATATAGTATGATATATGAACATGTAAAAGTACAAGCGTTAATGTTGCTGTTGTTGTCATGCGCAGAATATGTGGCAATGTTAATAATGCAATTTTTAAGGTTTGAATATTTCGGTTTCCCATCTGAAGGGCACTTAATCTGCATGGTAAATTTAGACTGAGAACAAATGACAGTTTCTTGATTTGCTTGCCCAAGAATCGCAGACAAACAGACACACTATGTTTAATCAAATTGATATATTTCATGCATTCAAAAACTTAAAAAAGGAATGCACGCTCCACTCCCCAGTGCACACGGGATACTAATTATTTTTTTCTAAAAAGGTGAATGAATGTTAAGAGGAAGAGTGATACCAATGATCCCGGTAGCAGAAACATGAGGATTTGAGAGAAACATGTCAAATGGCTGCACCATTTTCAATTTGGGAGCTTTGCTTCTCCAAATTTCAAGATTTTGCTTAAAGGAAGCAGCAGCTTTGACAGACGTGCCAGGAAGCAGAGCAGGAGAAACTGGAAGAGTTTGTGAAGCTTGAAAGGGCAATGGGGAGCCAGAATTATGGAACATACATAAATGATAGCTGAGACCAGAGTCTGAAGAGAGAGAAGCAAGATCAGCCGCCATGGAGAAGGGGACGTCCCAATAAGAACCTGACTTGTCGACAAAAAGAACGGGAGATACACCCTCAAAAGTGAAATCGTGATTGGGGAACTGAACATAGACCCAAAACAAAAAGGTAAGAAGAGGACATAGAGAAAACATAGAAAGCAGAGCAAAGGAAAGAGAGTAGCTTGCCTGGTGATGAAAGATAGCTTTCTTACGGGGGGGAGGGGATTGCGCTGAAGAAGAGAGCATCATGCGGAGAGGGCATCAGCTCCGAACACAAGCCAAATGCATACAACGATTTATCGCGAAGACGAGTGAAAAAGGAGTGATTGTGGCGTTTGTATTGGAGAGAGGACACAAATTGTCCAACTTTGAATTGGGCCAGTAATGTGGCGAACCTGCGTTCATTGTAATATTGAAAGCTTAGATGCATAGAAAGAAGAAGAGAGAGAGAGAGAGAGAAATACCAGGAATTAGTGAGAGGAAGAGTGAAAACGCGGTGAAGAGCCCAGCCCCTGGGAGGAAGGAGAGAAGGAGGGGACAAAGGGAGCGGCCATGAAGCGTTGAAAGAAATGAATTTGTTTGGGTCTGCTCAGCCTTTTCCCTCTGGTCACTCCAAGGGGAAGTGCTTCTCCAGCTCCCCCCACCGCCCTCCCCTCTCCTTCCACCGTCGCCGGCGTCGACACGTCCAGCTCCCAAAATCCTCCGTCCATTGCCTATCTCAGCTTCTTCATCTTTGCTCTTTCTCTATCCGCCAACCCAACGATTTCGGGTTCTCTACTCTATTACTTCCCTAGTCCTAGTGCTACTGCTTCAAATGCCCGCATCGCAACCAAACACACAAACGCCTTGTTTTGAAGAGTGAAGTCTGTTTTTTCACTTTCACGGAGTTTATAATAATTGATAACGACTGCATGGTAAAATAATAAAATAAAAAAGAATATTTTTTAATAAGATATTAGATATGTTAAATGCTATATTTTTTAAACAAATCTAACATAATAATAAAAAATACGGAACCTCGATAAAGTAAATTGTGGTGTGGAAATGTTGTTTTGGTTTGTGTAAATATAGCACAGACTTAGCGTAGAGAAGAGGAATGAATCTTAAAGTTGTATGCATATTTTCTGGCAATAAAAGAATTTATATTTACGCCAAAAACAACAAAAAACCACGCGCTCTCCAAAACGGTGTCGTCCGCAAAAAGTAAGGCGCACACATTTCCCTCATGCCAATATCATACAGCGAGGCCAAGTTTCACTCCATAGCCACTAGTTACCGCCAAAAGATAGGAATCCTTTAATGATATCTTTGATACAGCATTTACATGATGAACAAAAAAATTCAGCATGTCAGAGCTAGAACAACATCAAATTCCTATCATCTCCGACAACAACACATCAAAATTACGGGAGCCCAGCAAATTTCAAGCCACTATCTGATCACAACTACAACCCCTAACCAATATAACGCTGCTGCTTCAACTCAGCCTTAGTCCACGCTACACACTACATCATATTAGCCTCCAGAAGGACTCGGACCGACTTCATATCATTACCAGACTGCTTAATCTCTGTTAGACTTTCCTTCATTTGATTCTCTCCCAAATATAATGCAAATGAATTGGAATACCCAAAACAAAAAGGGGCAGTGCTTTTGTTATAATATGCTTATCATCCAAGTTGTTAGTGCTGATCTTGAATTTTTAATGACACCAGTTC
>CAODLS010650676.1:0-14156 GCA_948243855.1 Flueggea neowawraea | reverse complement strand
TGCTTCTCTGATGTATCTTGAATGTATTTATAGCTTTCCAAGTCGATATGGCTGTTGGAGGATTGAATGTAGCCGTTGTGAGATAAAACAATCCTTCTTTTGATGTTCTGACATAGTATATAACTCGAATAAGTGTTCCTATAACCCGAGTTATCCGTTAAGAGCATCACGACTGTAAAGTCAATCACTCGAGTTATCCATTATACTAACTCGAGTTATCGATGAATATGACCGTTGGGACCACTGACCTTCGACATTTGAACTCTGCTTTTGTCAGTCCTAGGTATAATGATTATGCCTTCAGTGATAACTCGAGTTAGTCCACCTGTAACTTGAGTTATTATTCATCTTCATGTTTCCTGTTGCATTGATTTACTCGAGTTATGAACCATGATACTCGAGTTGAATTTGTGCCTCCGATACGCTAAATGAGTAACTCGAGTTATTGATAAATTTAACTCGATTTATTTTCTAGCTGGACAGCTCGCGTTTTGCATGAAGTTACTCCGGTACAGGAGTCTGATCGTGTCGGTGATATGCATCTTACTCGAGTTAACTATTCTTGTAACTCGAGTTAGACATATATTTTACTCGAGTTGAATTTTAGACCTGATGATTGAATTTTCTTCGGGACATTTGGTTCATCTAGACAACACATTTAACTCGAGTCATTTCAATGGTTTACTCGAGTTATGTGATCACCATTCAACTCGAGTTATTTTTCTGGATAACTCGAGTTAAGTATTCTTCACAATCGACTCTGTCATTCCAGTTTGCTTCTGGTCTCTGGATTGCTTTGACAACTCGAGTTAGTTGTCTTATTACTTGAGTAAAGTCTTTACAGCCACATTTAGAATTTTAAATATCAAACTTAATTTTGTTCATCATCAAAACCAAAAGGGATCCAAATGTTAACCATCATTGGTTCAACAAAAGTAATGCCCTGTATCTCTGCAATAATAACATCCACCAACTCTCATACGACACTCACTGAAGCGATGTTTTCCGCAAGTAGAGCAATAAAGGATTTTGATTCGAGTAGGTGGCTTTTGTCCCTTGGCCTGAATAAGAAGAAAACCCAAACGATTCCCGTTTAGAGCTAGAAAATCCACCCTAATATTTCCACCTCTAAATGTTTGAGATGGAGTTGGATATTCTTTACGCTTTGCAAATCTGCCAGTAGATTCTCTTGGACCTGATACAAAATTTTTCTTCTCATTCTCCAATATTTCGGCCTAGAAAATTTCTCCAGATCATAAGGAGTTAGTTTGCAACGAATATTATAAGACAAACCTTCCTAAAGTTTGTGGCACTTCTCTTGCTCGGTGGAAACCAAATTTGCCGCCTATACAGATAGCTGTGTGAATTTCAACCCATACTCAGCAATCGACATGTTCTTTTGCTTTAATTCAATAAACTCCTGATGTTTCTCTTTTTTGAAAATTAGTGGAGTGTACTTTTTATGAAATTCCTGAAGAAAGTCATCCCAAAGTAACACTGGTGGTTGAACCAACGAACTTGGGATTGTCTTCCACCAATTATAGGCAACACCCTGAAGCAAGAACACTGCATGATCAAACTTCTCATTTGGTGTATACTGCATCAGATTGAACATGCTTTCTATACTTTCTAACCATGCTTCTACGACGGCAGAATCGGTGGTGCCATGAAATAGATTAACTCCAAGTTTTCTCAACTTTTCAAAAACGACGTTCTCTTGGAATTGGATGGTCGTGCTCAACCTAGTCATTATGTTGATGCAATGCATGTACATCCTTATCAGCATATGGTGCATCAATAAGGTCCCTGTCATCCAATCTCTCTCTCCTGCGACCTCCTCGTACCATGATTCTACATATGAAAATGTTATGTCAACTATCAAATAACTTATGCAATTCAAATGCTATACATGTATGATTGCCCATTTAAGACCTAATCCTTGTTCTGATACCAATCAATGTAACACCCATACCTATATAACATATATTCACATAACTCTATAACATATAACAACATTTGTATATATACCAATGAGATTACAACAAGTACAAGCTACCAACACAAATATGACAGAACTAATAAAATTCGTTAACATGAAATGGACATCATATAGTACAAGCCAAATCTAGCAGATTTGGTACAAAACATGATGAGACATTAAGATCTCATCCTCTAATACCATATATGCACATGTGTGATGGAGAGAGAGCGAGTGATAGCAGCATCCCAACCTTTGTCGTGTTTGTGTATCTACAACTTTGCGAACTAGCTCAAAAGCTAATCACCAATACCTAAAAAAAATATTGCACTTTATATGAGTTATATGAGTCGCAACTCAATGAGGAACCCAGCAAATATCAAACAATGTATAATAAGGTACCATATATACAATCAACCAAACATAACACAAGTAAACCATATATGATAAGAACACCAAATATGAATGCAATGACATTCCATTTTATTCGGTAATGGCCCAATGTGTCAAGTATTGCCCTAGGTTTCCAATATAATAGATTTCAAGGATCTTTCCAATACTAATAGATTTAACCTGTAGGTCTAATCACATAAATCAAATAAATCACTGGCCAGTCCAATATAGTAGAATGGATTCTAAAGGTGCTTTATAAGAGTTTTAACTATGTATAACACTTAGTTCCATCTACTTTCTCATATAACCAATATAGTATAATGGACTAGAGGTGGCTCACATGAGTTTTAGCTACATATAACACTTAATTCCATCTACTTTCTCATATAACCAATATTTTCAATAGAATTGCAGATACCTAAACACATTTGTCATACCATTCCTTTTATTTCATATGGAATCAGATGCAAAATATATACTCAAATGTATCTCAATATTATTCCCAATTATCATTTTCAGTAACATTTCAATAACTCACATATTGAGTCAAGCATATGATCATCAATCTTTAATGCATATCAAATAGGAATTTACCAATTGCACATAATCAGATCATATAAAAATTCTCCAATATCACATAATTAGATAACAAATACCAATATTTTCACATATCTCATATCAGCTTATAGCAATATCAATATATCAAACAATATACAATGTATCACACAAAACACGTAATGGGTTCATCATAAGACAAAACAATATGGCCTTCTTTAGCTCGCCTATGGAGCTTGTTTGTAGTCCTTCTCACCTAATACACATAACCATATAATTTCTTGTCAATGCAGAATGCAAATATACCAATTTATGCATGCGATGCTCGAATGATGCATGCTCCAATGTTGACACTTCTAATATACTTATAAATGCAATTCAGTATGAATTAAGACACTCTCATATGTTTTAGACCACATTTATAGGTGTCCCATTTTCAATAGAAGTTGACGAATCCAAATCAGGTCTATTTTCGCATTCTGGGCAGTTTGCATTATGCTCTCCCATCGACAACCAAAAAAACTCAATTTATTCTCAATTTAAACCACATATAAAAAAATACATAAGGGTTTTCTTATACCAAAAATCAGACTCCAGTTCATTCAAATGAGGTCTACGCACAATATCAAAATATAGCTTCCGCCATATTAGACCTGTTTACACTAATTCGTATCCACAATCCGTTATACTCATATGTAACATCTGAAATTTTACATATGCATACTAGACACATAAATAAAAATATTTCATGTTTTACACCTTGACTACATTAGTCTCTAAAGGCCTTAAAACAAGGTTGCAATACAGATTGAAATCTGGATGCAAACTAACCGATATCCCAGTTCATATGAGTTTATGTTCAATTTGGGCTCTAAACCCTTCCTTAAAAATTCAGACCTCTAAATACATATATTAATTTATATTAAAAAGATAATAATGGAGGAAATCACTTACTTTACTCCTAGGATGCAGTAGACACAAAATTGACGATTTATAGGTTTCTTATCGAATTTTCTAAGCCTATTTGTTCTTCTCCTCTTTTCTCTCATTTTTTCCTTTTTTTCCTCTCAATTAGGTGGCCTGAGCACGAAATGAATGTTTTGTGCTTGTTTAAATTCATATTTATCATGTTTTATTTTAAGCACGAGGTAGAGATGTGCTTAATTTGGTCCAATCAGATGCATCCACTTTTCTCCTACCTATCCACTCAATTTTTTATAATTTTTACACCTAAGCATGCCTAAACCTACAGTAACTAAATAATAATAATTTATAAAACTATCTCAATTTAATTACAAAACCACCTATTTACCCATCTTTTGTAATTATCTAACTTTTGGACCCTGATTCTCCTACCGATAAACCATTTATCACTCTCGTAACATTTTTTAAAATATTCTCAAACCATATGCATAACATACATAATCTCAAATCAATGTATACTTTATGCAATTGATGCTCGTGTACATGCAATGTTGGTCATGGTCGTGACATCATTTCTATTTCCAAAAACTCAGATAATTTTCCAAAAAAAAATTCTTATTTTTCATCAAAATTCATAAGGCTTCCAAAAATAAATTCAAATCGGACAAGTCTTCACATAGGCCAAATTTTAGGATTTTCAATCATTTAATTATTCTAGATTACATGCTATGGTTATAGCACAACAAAAACATATAATTTAGAGAAACACAGCCTATGTGTGTATAGCAGTCATCCACTCACGTGGAGGCCGAGCTACCAAACTCTGAATCACTAACAACTGGTCAATGGATGATCACCTCGAAAATCGAACTGAGCTGAAACAAAGTATTTTACAAACAGGTTAAACACAGTGACTGTGACAATACAAAATATGCATAAAATACAAATGCAGACTCAAACGCCAACGGCGTCAGAAATCTTATTTCAAACGAAAGTCTAACGCTCCTTGAAATTCGAACCTCAACGTAATATTACAATTCAGTCTCCAAACTATTCGGAATTTATCAGTCAATACCCAAGATATTTGTATTATCAAATCAAACCACAAAATGTTCAAAAACTATATTTAGTCCCTATGAAAAATTATCCAAAAAGTCATTCTCTCAATTCAACCTATAAAAATCATTTTCAAACATCCATAGAGGTCAATCTCAACCTCAGGAACTCAAATATATAATCGGTTTATCAAAAACAACTTAAAATTACCATTATTTGGCTCAAGCCCTAATTAAATCCTAGCTTAGTGAATAACTCATCAAATATCTTGATTCAAAGCTTAATTCATATTAATCTAACCTTAAACAATCATAATCTAACAACCTACAACATCCATTTTAACAAAAACATCCAAAATCTAAAACCCATTTCATTTTTGGCCTAAAACAAATTTTAGAAATTTAATGCATGAAATGAGTGCAAGGGAATGATTAGAACTAAAATCTTACCTCCATAGATGTTTAGGAACGTTGGGGAAGCAATGAGGAAAAGAGAGGATTGATCTGAGGGTGAGAGAGAGTGAAAAATGGCAAAGGCAGACGAAGGGGTCAGGTTTTAGGGGTTTAAAACAACCACGGATTGAAACACACCGTTTTAGTGTTTTTCAAAGGCAAAGTACATTATTTTCTCATGCAACATATGTCTTGGTGTCAGAACATACGTTATAAAGTATACATCGTACGTTGTCGTGGTAAAAAATGCTTCTAGAAGCTTCTGTTTTGAAAACGTAGCAGCACAACGTACGTCACAAACAAGCAATGTACGTTGATCATGTTTCCTTCCCAAATAACATACGTTATCCTTTCACAACGTACGTTGTGAAGGAATTCTAGATGGCGTACGTCCTGCAACTTGCAACGTGCATTGTCATGCTTCAGACAGACTTCTTCAGCTTCCTTTGCTTTTGAACATGCGTCAGATCATTCTCGATACTCGACAAAACCCAACCTTCCAAAAATAACATCTTCAAACACCCAACATAATCTCAAACATTCAAGAATAAAATCAAAATCAATTGAAATAATTCAAAATCTAATGACATTCCATCAGAGACTTTGTTGAAATTGGTCAGACGCTACAAATAATTGATCGGAATGTGAGGGTTATCACAATAAAATTATTTGTACTATATGTGATAAGTTATATGATCTATTTATGCAAGATTTACAATAATCAAAGATCAAAACATTACAGTATTTTACTTTTTACTTTCTATTAATAGATCAATGGCATTCTCATGTTAATTTTTAAAATCAAAAATTTTATGGATGAAGTGATTCTAATGATTATGAAGTTTTTCAATTAAACATTTCAGTTTGATTATTGATTCCAATTATATCATTAGTCTGCATGATTTATTTTATTTTTTTGTTGTCTGCATGATTTATATATCATATATTTGATTCAAATGAAATTAATAATTTATCCACTTCTAAATGAGCTATGTTTTTAGCTCAATTTGTACAAAAACAAAATTTACAAAAGATTGATGTTAGCACAAAACAATTTCTCACATCTTTAAAAAAGATTCTACATAAACTACATTAAAAAAATGAAATCAAAGTCAGATATAGAAGACAAAAATCATCAAATTAAAAGACAATGTTATAATGACAAATTAAAAAATAATTAAATTAAATCAATAAAATATTTAAAGAAATAAAACTAAACTAATCAAACAATTTAATATCTTAATTTTATTGTTGTTAATTATCAATTATAATATTATTTGAAAAATTTATAATATTAATATATAATATATAATAAATCCATATGTAATGAACTAACTAATGCATATAAAATGGGTGGATTCCACCTAAAAATAAGTTCATTTTATTTATAACAACATGGACCTTATACTTTGAAAGTGAAATGATAATTATATATAACACGTGTTTAATGATCGTCAGAAGAGATGAGCTTAATCAATTTTCTTTATATACACAAATGAAACTGCAGTATTACTATACGAGAAACCTATACTCTCTAGCCTTCGCCACTTTGATAATATGGAGAGTCTATTGTTTTTCTTTACAATCTTCTTCCCCCTCCTGTTGGTTATCCTGATGGGATCTAGCTCCACAAAAAATCTACCTCCAGGACCCTGGAAACTCCCTATAATTGGAAACATTCACCAGTTTGTTGGCTATATGCCTCATCAGCGTCTACGTGACTTGGCCAGCAAATACGGACCCATTATGCATCTTCAGCTTGGCCAACTTCCATTTGTTGTAATTTCTTCTCCTGAACTCGCCAAAGAAGTAATGCAAACACATGACCTCGTCTTTGCATCGAGACCGGTGATTCTTCCAGCTCGCATCATAGCCTATAATGCCAGAGACGTCGTATTCGCTCCATATGGCAACTACTGGAGACAAATGAAAAAAATTTGTACTTTAGAGATATTTAGTGCAAAACGGGTTCAATCATCTAGATCAATCAGGGAAGAAGAGATTTCGCACCTAATTAGATCAATAACTTCAAGCGCTGGTACGCCTGTGAACATTAGCAGGATGGCAATAACTCTGTCATATTGCAACATTTCGAGGTCGGCTTTTGGTAAGGCTCTGAACCAGGAAGATGCCTTCACTCCTCTTATTCAGAAAGTAGCTGCCGCCTTTGAAGGTTTCACAATTCCCGACCTGTTTCCTTCCATTAAAATACTAGAAGTTATAAGTGGGGTCAGATCTAAACTGCAGAAGCTGCATGAGGAATTAGATGCAGTTATAGAAGACGTAATTACAGAACACAAAGAAAGAAAGAAGTCCGAGAATAATGAAACAGAAGACCTAGTCGATGTTCTTCTGAATCTTCAAGAAAATGGAAAGCTTGATATTCCATTAACAACAGAAGATATCAAAGCAATAATCATGGTAAGTGATTTAATTTTCTGTCATGTTTTTAAATCATTATGAGCAGCATGAATCTTCAAACTACTTACTATATAAACCTGGTTGTTCTATTAATTAGAACATGTTTATAGCTGGAGTTGACACGACATCTACATTAACTGAATGGGCGATGTCTGAGATAGTAAAAAATCCTAAAGTAGTGAAAAGAGCACAAGAAGAAGTAAGAAGAGTTTTCAACGGAAAGGGAAAAGTAGATGAAACAAACCTGCACAATTTGACATATCTGAAATCAATCATCAAAGAAACTTTACGGTTACATCCTCCTGCTGCTTTACTTGTACCTAGAGAAACTCGAGAGGGAGTGGAGGTATGCGGGTACAAGATACCAGAGAGGACTAGAGTGCTAGTAAATGTATGGGCAATGGGAAGGGATCCTAGCAATTGGACTCACCCGGAAAGATTCTGCCCAGAAAGGTTTTTGAATAGTGCAGTTGATTACAAGGGCACCCACTTTGAATACACTCCGTTTGGTGCTGGAAGAAGAATGTGTCCAGGTATACTCTATGGTATAACAGTTGTTGAGCTTTCGCTTGCCAATTTGCTATACCACTTTGATTGGATGCTTCCCAATGGAGTCAAACCTGAAGATCTAGACATGACCGAGGCTTTTGGGGCTATTACGAGAAGAAGAAATGAGTTGTGCTTGATTCCCACACTTTATGTTCCGCAATGAAGGTGATACTATCTTAACAAAAACTTATTTATACTTGTTGGTTTGATGTATAATTTACGATTTTGCAAGCATTTATGAACTTAATTTAGAGTGTAAATGTGAAATTTGATTGATGTTTCTCTATCAAATTTTGCAGTAAACTCTTTTCTACCGAACATAAATTGTTCGTATCTCTATCAAATCATTTCGTCCTTATTGATTTCCTGATCTTATTATTGATGAAATTCTCGTTTGTGCTTCCAATTGTTTCACTTTCAATTTCTTCTCCTTTGCAGTTTGTTTGTTTTACATGGCATTGGTGCTATTGATTGGCCCCTCAAGTCCTACTATGGTAGCTGGAAATGGTCGTTTGTAACTCACGTGATAGTTCGTGTTCGGATTGATAAGGTATTGGCATGGTTAGGGAATATATTCATGAGTTATATAATTTACTTGCATTTCACTACACTTTTGTCCAATTGTTGACGAAGTTGTGTGCTAGGCACCACCATTCTTCTTCCGTTGGCTTTTGGATAATTGTTTAGTCTGTGCTGTTATATTAGAAAATCAATAAAAAATAGTGTCCTCAGTTATCTCCAATATTTCTTTATTTTCTCAGATATTCTTATTTTACGCTTTAAGTTCTAAACTGATAAGTATCACCGAACTCTTTCATTTATGTTGCACGGCCATTCTTTATCATCCAATTTGAGCTTACGTTCTCGAGCATCCCTTACCGAGATATTTTCCCAACACAACGTTGGATCAGTTCATATTTTTGTCACAGTTTTTAAATTTTTACACAAAAAATAAAAATTTTATAGTATGTAACGAAGTTGTCAGAGAATTGGCGGGCAACGTCAAAAAACAAAAACTCTATTGAAGTAATGACAACAACTGATGTAACTTAATAATTATCTTTTTTTTTTTTAAGTTTTCTTATAACTTAACATATCATCACTTTAACATTTTTTTTACGGCATCAATTCCACGATAAATTTTTTACATACCCAAAACTTAAATTAAATAAACCTAACTTTTACTAGAACTGATATTCTATAATTCAATTCATGTTATTGATGAAAACTTCAAAACCAATAGTTACAACTATTAGCGTTAACCTACCACAAAAAACAAGTTTGTTAGCATTAATCAAATGGCATTAATATAAACCGCAGGGCAATGCATGTCATTTGTTTTTTTTTTTATAATTTTTTCCAAACTAACTTACAAATATTTGTGGCTTGTTAGCTGAGCTGCTTCACATGGATAATGAATATGTTGAATAATCTGATGAAAATATTTAATACTGGCAATAGATAGTTGATTTCATTAAGACAAATTATACCGGTCAACCATACGCCTTAAACACAGCATTTTGGATTATTGACGTTGGACTTTATATTAAAACTCCTATATCCCTTTTACGAGTACCTTATGCTCGTAAACAGAAAGACATAATCTTGCTTATAATTTCTTTAATCATACTGGGTTTTTGGTGGGAACCACTAGATTAATTAGTTGTTTGATTATCCTGTTCTTTCGTTTTTTCATTTGTTTTTTTGTTAGTTTTAGCATTAATGGACAGAACATTATCCTCAAATGGACAGAAAGAAATGCATTCGGCAACTCAATTAAGACAATTATACTAGCTATAAAGTAAAAAACAAATTCTATGTGTGGTCAAGGAAAAAAAAATAATTACAAACTATAATGGTTAATTAATTCAAAATTTCCTGTATTAGTTAGAAAAAAATTGCGTCCCCCACACATGAATTGATAAACATAACAAGAAGAGACCATTGGTTTTCATTTTGCGGCTTAATAGACAGAACCAGTGGTTATGCATAGTTTATATGATGAGAATGATTAATCAGATCGTCATTTAAATTGATATATTATGTTTTAATTAAGAATAATTTAGGAACGAGCAGATATTTTTTTTTCCATTTATATTTTCACACCATTTTAAATAACACTGCCTGAACAGGCCATAATTAGCTGTGATGCTATAAATAATAGATATCGAATATTTGTTGCAAGTACCGTATGCATATATATATATATATATATAAACTACCTCGTAAGTGTTATTTTCGCTAATGCAGGTAGTGAAGAATATTTTAGTATTTGTTTTCATTAGATTATAGATACATATTGTATAGTAAACAAAATAAAAAAATTAATATATTTGTAAAAGAAAAATATGCATGAATTGTGAATATGCTTAAAAGTATATTTTCTAAATAAACACCTTTTTTTTCATTCGTTTGATGATTGAAAAAAATCTGTTTTTCTTTTCCTTTTCCTTAGATTTGAATTATAATTAGTCAATCAATGTTGCATTAATGTATAATATTACTGATCGACTTTTTGCAAGTATATAAGAATCAATTGTAGTAATAAAAACCTAAAGAGTATTATTGGGTGTCCAATCCACAGAAAATATGTCTAATTGTGGCCAAATAAAAAAACTAAAGCAAATAAAAACATCCATAGATTGTTTTTGAGATGTTGTAAATTAAAGCAAGTAAGAAAGTAAACAGAAGTGCTCAATAATTGCAAACTATAATGGTTAATTAATTCAACATTACGTCCATTAGTCGAAAAAGATTGCGTGCCCAACACACGAACAGGCAAACATAGCAAGAGGAGAACATTAGCTTTCATTTTGTGGCGTAATATGAATTAAACAATTAAATAGTCAATTTTTTAATATAAAGAACCAGTGGTTATGGTTGAAGTATAAAATTGTATCCAGCTACTAACAAAGAATTTCCAATATTCTTTTTTTGGTAAATTTGTGTGCGAATTGCAATTGTGTTCAGGAATTAATATAGTCAACTTTGTATGATGAGAATGATTAATCAGATCATCATTTAAATTGATATATTATATTTTACTGATGCAGCTTGGAAGGCACTCTTTACGTCTATTCAGAAAAACAATTCTACAGAAAATGTGACATCTACGGCACTGTAGACTTCATATTCGGTAATGCCGGCGCGGTTTTCTAAAACTGCAACATTTACGCGCGCAATTCTCCCAACAGGACCAACACAGTCACTGCTCAAGCAAGAACTGATCCTAGCCAAAACACTGGAATTATCTTCCACAATTGCCGTGTCACGGCCGCGTCGATTTGAACCCGGTTCAGAAATCGATCTGAACGTATTTTGGTAGGCCTTGGAGAGAATATTCCAGGACAGTTTTCATGAAAACTTTCCTGGATAGCTTGATCAACCCTGCTGGTTGGATGGAGTGGGATGGTAATTTTGCTCTTAATGCATTGTATTATGGAGAATACATGAACACTGGCCCTGGTTCTTCCACAGATAATAGGGTTAACTGGAAGGGGTACCATGT
The DNA here is from genome assembly GCA_948243855.1 of Flueggea neowawraea. NCBI lineage: Eukaryota > Viridiplantae > Streptophyta > Magnoliopsida > Malpighiales > Phyllanthaceae > Flueggea > Flueggea neowawraea. The sequence continues at coordinate 2,320 of CAODLS010650676.1, read as the reverse complement.
GATTACTAGTGCATCGGTTGCATCACAATTCACCGTCGGTAACTTCATCGCCCGAAATTCTTGGTTGCCGGCCACCAATCACCTCTGGTCTTTGATTAAGTAATTTTCATTCCTTCAATTGTATTAACTAATTATTATTGTTTACTTGTTCATAAATTGTATCTTCTGAGGTTCTGTTTTGGGTGAGTACAAAAAAAATTTCCACTCGCTCGAATTGAGAAAACTAAGTATAATTCGTTGCTATGAATATTATGTGACTACGCAATTTGTGTAACACATAATATAATAGCAATGTCTTCTCCTCGATATATAATATAGAGTTGTTATTCTCTTTGGAATTATATTATTCTATTCAATTTGAATTTGTAATATTGTAATTGATTGATCTTTTGAATATACATATTTTTTATTATGTTGCTTTCTATGTAATATTTGGAGATAGGGAAGTGATCAATGAATTTCTTAGGTTGTTAAAAAATATGGACTATATATACACACATATGTATATGATAATGAATAGCTGAGGAAGTTTCGTTTAGTTAATTAAAACAACATGATTGACCTTTCAAATAACGTGTAGAACTTGTATCTTCCATTAATTGCTTGGTCAGATCCAGTAATGTAACTGTGTAAGAGAAAGGGAAGCCAAAAGAATATATAGGGTTTGTTTGGTTTAACTTATCGAAAAATAATTTTTTAGAGAGTTAATATTTAAAAAGTGTACATCAATTATATTTTATTGAAAAAATAATTTTTTAGAAAGTCTGTTACAAATATTTAAAATATCATTGTTATCAAACCCTATAAAAATAATAATAATAACAAATAATATACCGAATAAAAACTTAAAATATCTCACTATCATAAGTTTTCAAATAAATTATTTTAGAAAAAAAGTAGTTCTATTAAAGATATAAGTAGTTCTAGTGTATTTTAGTAAAACTGTTACCATTAAATGCCATGAAGTTAGTCTCTTAATGTCCACCTTAAGAAATTATTTTCTGAGGTCAATGTGAAGTTAAATTATAAATTTTTTTATGAAGTTCAACTTCTTTTATTTAATCAAACAAATAAAATTCTCAACTTCTTAGAAAGTTGCATTTTTCCATCAACTGAACTCCAACCAAACAATCTCATATTGTTAGTGGGAACTAGTAAATATTTTCATATGTAGTTTAATTCATGTTGAGAGAATTTTTAAGAGTTATCTTACAGAGAATTTAGTTTTAAAAAAATGTTTAATTATGCTTTGGATAACTATATATCTTCTATTTCAATTAATTCTTCATTTTCAACAAGTTTGAAATATGTGATTTTCAAATTGATTAATTAGAAGAGTTGTTATTGACGAAGAAATACACCAATAACTTGATAGTTTGAACTTGTAAGTGATGTCTAAATTTCAACAGCATCTACTTTTAAAATTTAAAGTTGATCATAGTGTCAATTAATTAGTATATATATGAGAAAGATAAGCCATAATCCATGCAATGATGTGAAAGAAATAAACTAGTTAGCAAGTCTGTCTTTTAATAATTTAAATCTCATGGACTTTTTAGTATTATTTTTAAATAAGAGAGAGTGAAAAATTAAATGTCAAGTTAAACTAAGAAATTATACATAGTTAAATTCATTCTTTCAAATTAACCGGCTCTTTCTAACTCTTTTTTTGTTGTTGGAAAAGGTACTCCGTTGTGACAGATCGAATCAAACCCTATTCAGTCAAAGTGCAAACTATGACTATGATCAAATTTATGGTAGTGGACGCTAACTAGGGCGGCAGCTAGAGTATTAAAACCCTAGTTGCAATCTCATGAAAAAGAAAAAGATCTGGCTTTTTTTTTGCAAAATTATGTTTATAGTCCTAAAATTTTGTAAAATTATAAGTTTAGTAGTTAAATTAATAATTTCTATTTAATTATTTCGAAAAAGAACAAGTTTTAAATAGAAGTTGAATGGAACCAAATTAAATCAACTGAATCAACTAATAAATCATTTTGTCTACTTTTTGTACACATATGTAACCCTACTTACACTACATAATTTAAAAAAAAAGTTAAATGAAATGAAAATATTTCACTGAATCCATTTAAAAATTATTTCGTATATGTTTTGTACTCACTTATGTGCAAGTTTATAAAATGAATTTTTTAGTACTTGCATGTACACGTTTTGCATATAGGTTTTGTGCACTTTTTGTAACATTCTGAACTAGTTTTATGAAATAAATTTTTTTAGTACTCACTTGTACACGTTTTGCTTATAGGTTTTGTACACATTTTGTAACTGATCTACACTTGTTGGTATTGTAATTATTTTG
>CAODLS010650665.1:0-13009 GCA_948243855.1 Flueggea neowawraea | reverse complement strand
TGCGCATAGGAAGAAGTGCAATGCGCGTAGACGTGGTACAATCAGAAAACAGAATGGATCAGTATATTGCTATGCGCGTTGACATAGACCTGAGCATGTAGTAACTAGAAGATGCATACTGGTTTAAATACCACTTGGTATTACGCACACTGAAGCAATGGTCTAAGCACGTGGACGAGATCATATGGGAAAATCAGAGAAACTCACAAGTCAAGTTGCGGCATGCTCTATCCCAGTTGTGTGCGCTTCAAAGGATCATGCTACGCACACAGAACAAACTTCAACGCACGTAGACGAGGAAAATATATGTATGACTAAAAAATGCCAAAATCTGTTATAGGCTGTCAGAATACCAACGGGAATATTCTCTAACATGAATTCACAAAGCATCAGAACAGTGAGTCACATACAGAGAATAAAAACGCAGAGGCGTCTCAAAAAATGAGATGGACTACCTGACAAATGACAGATGCTCCTCGTTATTTGAAATTTTGAATATCCTCTGACACAGTCACGAGGAAGATCAAAGACAACCATTGAAGACTTGACTACGCAGCACTAAGTATAACGCACACAACATTCAAACTCTGCGTACACAGATAAAAGTACTATAAACATAGTTTCTTCTTGATATAAAGCAGTGGGTACTGGAAATTGGCCTATGCACGCATAAGGAATATCGTTGCACGTAGGACTCTGATAAAACCATGAACTATGTACACAGTACACCTGGTACGCACGTAACAAGGATTGACGTCATTAATTTCATCATTTTGCAACTCTCTCGTAACGGTTGTTTTGGTATCTACAACGGCTAGTTTTTGAGGAGTGTCTATAAATAGACGTTTCAAGTCATAAGGTAAAAATAAGAACAATCCTTGAGAGTGCCTAAAGTTTTGAAAATCTTCCCATTGCATTCTTATTTTGTTCTTGAACATTCGCATACCAACTGAGATGTTGATTTGCTATTTTATCACTAAGTTGGTTGAATAACACTGTCATTTAGTTGAGAATAGTATTGTAATCAAGCTTTGTTTGTAAAGCTTGAGAAATGAATAGGTTTGCTTTGTTTGTTACCTTGAAAAACAAAAGAGTGTGGTTTTCTTGTTTTGACCAGCAAAAAGCAAGGTGTAGAAGGTTGTCCTGTGACCCTGAAAAATAAGAGATTGTAAACGGTTTACCTCCACCAGGAAGTGAGGAAGTATAGTGAATTCAAACTCTCTAGTGAGCGTAGAGGAGTGGACGTATGTCAAAGATGATCGAACCACTATAAATATTGGGCTTTGTTTCTCTATCCCTTACTCATTTTCTGTTCTTTATTAAGTGGTAGTGTTTTGGATTTAGCTACTGTTTTAATTTGAGAATATTTGCAAAAGTTTTTAAAAAGGTTCTATTTTTAGCAAGAAATCCAATTCACCCCCCCTCTTGGATTGCCATATTGGGATTTCACATGTGTGGGAGTATGCATCAAGATTAACTAAGGATTTTCCTTCAAGTCTTTAACACATTAATTGTTGCTATAAACACCAAGGGGTTGGTGGAGCCTAGCATGACAGGGCTTAAATCTAATAAGTCGCAAGTTTGAGCCTCATTTGTCTCTTTGAGATACGATCAATATAAGTCTTTAGTGAGTAAGCAATACGCCATCTTTTAACGGTTGACTTTGCAAATTTATCAGTCAACGTAAACTATTTCTGAAGATGCCTGGTGTGGGAAAACTTTTGTGAAAATACCAAGTTATATGTTTAATTTCTCACAAAGTCCTACATTTCCCTTTCATTCATTTTTTCGTCCCCACTCTCTTTTCCCTTTTCTCCCTTTACAATCTATCTGTCTCTTTCTCCTCCCTCACCATCCGTCTACCCACCTCTCTTCTTTCCTTCTCTGCCACCTCTCCTCTCATCGACGGACCTCTCTTTTTCTATCCGGCGATGACAGATCTCCTCCTTCCTTTCTCGTCCTTCTTTCCATTGCCTGACCTTCTATACCTCTGCCTCTTCAAAATGCATCGATCTTCACCCCCTCTCCACCGCAGACATACCGTAACGGATTATGTATCCTAAAACTACACTTATAATTAAACAAGAATTTATACATTCACAACCTATAATCGATTGTTTATTTTTAATATTTATACATTTGTCGTAATTTGTATAGGTTGGAATTGATATGAATGAAATTGGATTTAGAATGTGAAAACAGACGTGAAAGTTGAAAGCTTGAAGAAAGCAAATTGAAGAGCCACAAACGTGGTCCAAACAGTGGCCAAGCCATGGCCTAGAACCACGGTCTTGTTTAATGCCATTGACACCAGCGTTGCTGCACAAACTGGGTAAAGATGGGCCACAATGGTAGTGGTTGATGGAAGAGTAGACCGTGGTTGCACCATGGTCTAGTGCCACGGCCGTGGCCGACCAAAATTAAGGAAAGAGAAGATGGCGGCAAGTGGACAAAAGGCATTCAAAAGGTAGACTTCAAAGGGCATTTTTGACAACGCAAGTGCTAGGGTTTTATGTACATGTGAGGGGTATAAATAAACCTCTTAACCACACTTAAAAACATCTTTCCACCATTGAAGACATTATTTTTCTTTCTTCTTTTATTTGGAAGAAAATTTTTAGGGTCTGAAAAAGAGAGGGAGAAAAGGGCTTAAAGCGTGGAGATTTCTCTTGAAGAACACCGAGGGAGAAGTCTTCCACGTCCGTTCTTCTTCTTTCTATTTATATTCTTACATATTTACCATGGTTTATGTTGAACTTCATTGTCTTATTTTGTATTATATAATCATGGCAACTTAGATTTCTTGTTTGGACTTAGAGATGTAGACCTTAATACATATTTGCTATATTTGTGAATGGGTATTGTTCTTTGAATGACATATTTGTTGATTATCTTGGATTTGATTTAATGACATGTATTGAATGATATTGTTGTGTTTGGCCACCATAATGATAGTTTGATAAATCTAATTGATGGATAGAAAGAAGAAGGCTATATGAGGTCGACATACATTAAACGTTTTAGGTTTTATAATAGAAATATTCATACCAACAAGGTGTTCGATGAAATTTCTAAGAAAGCTCAACGAGTCTAATTTTAGCTAAGTGAGGACAAAAGGATTTTCCTAATAAATGTAGATATAGCTTAAATTAATGAACTCGAGAAAGACTTTAAGCAATTATAGCGAAAGAACATTTAATATCCCATAACCTATTCATAATTATAGTAAATAGGAACACTTATTTTATTGCTTGTTTTAAAACTTTTGTGTTTGTTTTATTAAAAATATCCAAATCAATTCTTTATGTGTTTTATTTTCTTTTAAGAATAGGTCACATTTAGTACTTGTGCATGTGGATATGATAATCTTTGAATACTCCTTAGTAAAACTACATCAAATATCGTGCACTTGTGATAGACCCAATCAATTGAGGCAGAATTTCATGCTACTTTTCATTTGGTATATCTTCTTATCAAGCTGGCTTTAGTTTTACCTTTTGCGACTGCTACTGTTGAAGAGCATTCTTTGCAATGAATAGTACCAAAACAAATTTGCATAATAATGTGATGATGACTTTCTCACTAATTGTTTGGTGTGCTATGTCGAGAAATGTTTTTAGAAGTATTGATAATGAAATAATTATTCAACATTTTCAAAACATAAGAACTAGTAAAATAGATTTGGCCCTGTCTACCTCTTAAGGAGCCACTACCACTCAACCGTTTTGGTATTGTTAACTGTTCAACAATTAACAAATTTTAGTTGTAACACTATCAATATATATAATAAATTATTTATAGATATTTCAATTAAATTTTCACTTAATATATTTTAAATTTTCTTCAACATATTTATAAATATATTTAAATTTTAATTAATATATATAAGTGGTGTCTTTAGTTGAAAATTTTGGATCCGTCACTCAATTTACTAATATATCACTTTAAAAATTTTTGGAACCCTTTTAATTTGAGCACCTGAGATGGCTGTCTACTTTGTTTAGGCTATATCAATAATAATTTTTTTTCAAAAATAGCAAAATTTATGTAATTTTATCAATAAAAAGTTGTTTAAAAATGTATCAATTTGATTTTTTTTTTCAAAAAAGATAGTTATTCGGATTAATAAACAGGTGAAGATCATAAAGAATAGGTTGAATGATTAGATTTCTCGTAGGATATGCGAGTGGAAGGAGCATAGGAAGCGTAGTAGCTTCATCATATTTATCTCCTTATCCCCTCTTAAGAGATTATACAATCTTTTTTTTGTTTTTTGACACTAGAGATTATAGAATATGCAGCAGTTATGTTTGAGCTTATATGTGTAATTACTTTTGGTGTGTGTGTGTATATATATATATATATATACACATATATATATATATATTAATAGAGATGTATATTCAGATTAATTTTTTGACGGAATTAATAAATTTTTTCATCAGTCAAAAAGCATGTTGCTCCCTATCGCTGAATGCTGTCATGCAACTAATTAATGTATGGGTGAAACAAAGTTTCAAAGTCTTCCGAGAGTTTCAAAGTCCACCAAACATCCGCCTACATGAAATCAAACAATTTCCAGGTTTTATGATATATCTCATTTTGCTTCTTGTTTTTCTATTAGAAATTGCTTAAGATCAAAAGAGAAATAGTGGTTTACCTCAAAACAATTTAATTCGTCTCAGTATATTGAACTATCATTATTTCACTACAGGTTTTACACAGTTTTCTAATTTAGTAAGACTAATTCAGTAAAATAGTTTGAGTTAAAGCTAGAAAAATTAACTTAATTTAAGCAACACATATATTTCTTAGAAAATAGTACCTTATATTTTAATATACTATGTTAATATAGTATTGGAAAATTTAATTAAAAATTATTGTCAAGTCCCGATTTGATTGCTGACCACCGTCTTTAGTCTAGTAAACATCCCTCTTGTAAGTTTTTTCACCTCCTAAAGAAACAATGAGTTTATTATGCAAGATATAATTTAAAAATAACTAATTAAGTACTTCTTTCAACAATATATTTTCCTTACAAAATACAGTATTTGCAACAATTTGTTGCTATAATTTATTGTTTTCACATATACCTTTTTTCTTCCTAAGCTTTTGGATGTGATTAACAATCGAAAAGAACCTTTCTAGTTCAAGGCTGAACGATGTTGTCTGCAATTCAAATTGTGGAAAATAATTTGATGTTATTTTTAGCGCCTAAGGTTGCTTATTTATCTATCCCTTCTCCATTCTCCATCACTTCCTATCTTGATCTATGCACTTGAGTTTCCTTCAAATAGTTTGTTCCATGGAATTTTTTTTTTTTGCCGTGGATGGTTAATGATGATTACTACGTTTATGGGAGTTCCTTGTATCCTGGTGCTTAATTCTGTTGTTTTATTTCGTACCCATCTGAGTCAGAGTCTTAATAATGTTGGGCGATACAAAAATTCGGCAAATAATTCGATGTTAGCATGTTGGTCAATTGACGCTGTTTGTAGTCCCTTCGTTCGTGAAAATGCGGAGGAGGACAAAAAAGATTGATAGTCTCTCTTTGATTGGCTCTACTAGTGATGGTTAATGATGATGACCATGCCAACGTTGATCGTTTTACTTCTGATCAGCAATCTGATGACTCATACAACTAATGGTATTCACTTGCTCTGTGTTTGATGTTGAATTGTTTGTTTCATCTCTTGTTGGTTGTTGCTTATTGTTCCATCGTGTTGTATTGAACCAATTATGTTTTGTCAGTCTCTCATCTCTAATATGTTTACAGAATTTGCAGCATATCGTTGCTAAATAACTGATTTAGTTTCTCAGAAACTAACAGATTGAGAACAAGAGTCCAAAAAAAATTCGTCAAAAGTTAAAGGGGTCCTCAATTTGGAATCATCAGAAAAGTACATTAGAAAGTAATGGTGGACGACTAGTCATCTTGAAAGACAAACAAAATATTACAACCGACTGGTCATAGGCCGTCGATTTAAAAACGACCTATCGACCAAACTGTCGCTTGTCGTTCACACATATAATGCAAATACTGGAGACGAGAAAATAACGAGGACATGCATCGATGATCAGGGACGTCCTCCGGGTGGTTTGGGAGTTGGCTTCGAACTTCTTGGACAGTCACTTTCACGACCCACCTGACAGGAGGTACCAGCTAAGACCCTGTTCATCATGCAATAAGAATAAATATAAACGAAATTCAGTATCCAGACGAGATAGAATTAACTTGTTTGATTAAATACCTCAAGGGATGTGCGAGTGGAAGGATCAGAAGGAACAGGAAGCATAAGCAAGACACTAAGCGTAGTAGCTTCATCATCTTCATCTTCTCTAACAGGTTTAGAAATATTATGTAGTTAATAGTTTATTTTATTTGTGCAATTCCTTTTGGTGTATGAGATGTATATATAGACTAATGTTTGGGTAAGAGTTTGATTCATAATGGCGTAGAATTGAGCTACGTTGGTTCCGACAGCCAATTAATAATTTTTCTCATAAGTCAAAAGGCATGAGATCAAAGTCTATAAATTGCTTAGCTGGGAGTTTGAAAAGTCTATTAACAGAGTAATTGTTGCTATAAACCCCAAGGGGTTGGTCGAGCCGAGCATAACAGGCCTTGAATCTAATAAGTCGAAAGTTTGAGCCCCACTTGTCTCTTTGAGATATGATCAATATATATATCTTTTGAAAGTGTTCTTTGAACCCGGCTGTTTGTGAGTACGCGGTGCGCCAGCTCTACAAGGTCGACTTTGGAAATTTATCAGTCAACGTAAACTATTTCTAAAGTTGCCTGGTGCGAGAAAACTTTTAGGAAATACCAGGTTATATGTTTTAATTTCTAGCAAAGTCCTTTCTCTCTCCTTCATTCATTTTTCCGTCCCCTCTCTATCTCTCTCCTCCCTCACCATCCGCCCGCCCACCTCTCTTCTTTCCTCCTCCTCCGCCACGGACCTCTCTTTTATGTCCGCCAACAACGCAAATCTCCTCCTTCCTTTCTCTTTCTCCTCTCCACCGCCGGTCTATCTCGACCTTCGCCTCCTCACAACGCCTCGATCTCCACCTCTCCAACGCGGATATCATGACACGCCATGACAGAGATTGTGATGACACGAGCTCCGCCTCAAGATGGCGGAGTTCGCTATTCCACGGTGGTAGAGGAGAGATGAGCTTGACAAAATATCTTTCTCACTCTCTCTCTCTCTCTCAATCGGCCAATTCCTAGCCTGGTTCGACAAGAGGCAGTGGTGGCTAGGGTTTCAAACCCTAGCTACAACCTCTTCTAACCTGGTATGTGGAGAATTATGGCGGCAGTCCCCATATGTTTTTGTCAATTACAAATATGCTCCTACAAATTATTGAATAGTTCCTACATTCAATTTAAATTTTTCATTTGCGCACGAATCGTGTACCATTCGTGCATTAGTTGTGCACTTGTTGACATGATTGGGCACAAAAAATTAAATCAGTTTAAAATTAAATTCGTAATTTTGCATCATTTGTGCACAAAAAAAACTAATTTAGTTTAAAATTAAATTCGTAAACTATTGTGCACTATTGGTGCACAGTTTGTACACTATTGGTGCTTACACTAATTATAAAATAATATAAACTTTGAATCATCAAATCAACTCAAATAATTTAAATCAGTTAAAATTCAATTTGAAAAACCATTTGTTCGACTTTTGTACACCATTTGTGCTCCAATTGTGCATCGTTTGCGCACCTCTCCATAAAAAAAGCTGCGAAAATATCTTTATTTGTGATTTTTCTCCAATTTCTAGCAAGAATTCAATTTCCCCCAAGAGCTTGCTGATATGTGTGTGTTCTTATTGTGGCCTTAAGTGTGTTTTATGACAATAATTGTGCCTAGGAGTTATTTTATGTTTAAATTTAACATTAACACGTTTAATTTTGGTTTTAAATGTTAAAGAAGTGATTTGTGTTGTTACTCTTTGTGTTTGCAGTGACTTTTGCAGGTTGAGGATGGTAGAGTACGCAATGTGTACAAGAGCTAATGGATCTAAAGTCGCGAAATGCACAACCATGCAACCTTGCACGACCGTAAGCATCCAGGGCGAGACAAATCTTTGTGTTTTATTCTTGTGGGCACTTAAAGGACAATTTGGGTAACTTGTTCAAGCACAATCAGGAGTCATTGTTTTGGGCAACTGAAAGAGGATAAAACCCAACGAGAAAGAGAGAGAGGAAGTTTTTTTTTCTCTTGAAAAGAAGAATGGATACAATAATCAATAAGTTTTTGCAGAAGATCCAAGATTCAAAGGAGAGGAACAAGAAGAATTCAAGCGAAGATGAAAAGTTTTTTTATTCTCTATCTTTGTTCTTTTTCTTGGCTTTGGTGATTACTATTGTGTTATTTTCAATTATGATGATGGATTGCTACGCTTTTCATTAGGCATTAACTCTTGAAACATCTTTTTGATGTCAATCTTTTAGGCTTAAATATTATCTACGTGATGTTTATTATTCTTCATGCTTTAATTGCAATTGAGATATTGAATTAGATTATTTGTGTTATGTTTGAATGAGAATTGTTACATAATAGACTTGTAAACATTGGGTTAATTGATAATTATTGAGAAATTGTAATTGTTGAGGTTATGAGTTAAGAGACTATAATTTTGCTCTTTCTTCAATTTCATAGCTTAGTTTTTGCTGGAGAAAGAATAACTAACACCTTTGGATATCTGGTATTAAACTCATTAGAGAGATAAAGAGAGGATGTGGATAGTATTAATTTCTATCCTACTAAACCTTGATTAGTTTCTTCGATTTTCTAGTAATTATATTTCTTATTTTTGTTATCAATTTCTTGCTTGATTTACAAATTTCATTTTTAGTTTATTAATCTTAAACAAATCGAAACTAGGTCAATTGGTGGATAAAACATAGTCCACGTGAACAATATTTTATATACTACTTGTGCGACCCTTGTTCTTGCAGAGCTAACACTTGCCAGTATATCACGTGTGGATTCAGTATCTGGTAGTTATGCAATTAATTTGATGCTTGTTGGTAGTTTTAGAAATAGTTTGAAACTTTGGTAGTTTTAACCATGCATACAAAGAACAGCAAATTAGATACTTATATACAATTCCAAGAAAGTATTTGTTTTACTGTTACGAACGTGATTAAACTTCACAATTTCATTACCCACCATGAGTTTTTTAGGAGAAAGCAAAAAATAATCGATTCGATTTATTGCAGCAAAGGACAGGTAATGTATAGTGAAAGGGGTCGGGAATTTGGAATCATCAAAAAATAACATTTGAAAGTAATGGTGGCTCTTATAATAGTGAACTAGCCCTGAGGAGTAGTACAGCTGATAAGTAAAGATTTATACGGCAAGTTGTAATTAACGCTTGGCGTTCACATATATAATGAAAATACTGGGAAGGTGGAAATAACTGGGACTTGCATCGATGATCACGGACGTCCTGCGCTGGGTGGTCTCTTCATAATTGGCGGCAGATATCTTGGACTATCATATTCAACACCCCTTCCACGATCTCATCCACGGCATAACCTGTTAATCGGGCAATATAAATAATTATGCAACTGATATTAATATATTAATCATTTTAGTCGAATTCATAATATTAACGAAATTCTGTATATGTTCAGACATTGTTACTAAAAAATAACTAAAAATATTCATATTTTAAATTCTATTGATTCAACAATAACAATTTGTTTCGAAAAATGTGCGTAGTTGTTGTCTAGATTCTTCAAAAATAAATTAATTTGGATAAAGGAAATGCCAGTAATTCTTTGAATTGGAAACAGTTGTAGAAGACACAGAATTAGGTCGATTGATTAAATACCTAATAGGATGTACGAGTGAAAGGAGAATAAGGAGAAGGAAGTAAAAGCATGGCAGTAAGTGTAGTAGCTTCATCATCTTCATCTCCTCTAACTGATTAAAGATTTTAAGTAGCTATAGTTTAATAGTTTATGTGTGTAATTCTTTTTGGTGCATTAGATGTATTTATAGATTAATGTTTTGGTAAGAATTGGATTCATAATTGGAGTAGAATTAAGCTACATTAGTGCGACGACTGATTAGTAAAAATTTCATTAAGTCAAAAAGCATGAGATAACTCTACAATTGTTTTCACGATCGAAAAAAAAAAGTCTACAAATTGTTTTGGTAACGATTTCAAAGTCTAAAGCACAACCGTGTACATGACACTAAAAAAGGAAAACATGTATGTAATTTAAATTGAGACAAAGATTTTGTATCTTATTTTTATGTCATTTTATTTATTTTTATTAAAAGTTGAATTTGTGGTCTTTAAGTGTTAGAGTTTATTTTTCAGTACCAATAATTTATGAAACCATTGGTAAGTTCTTGTATCTTAATTTAACATATTTATTAAAGGGCTCCTGTTAGTGTCATTAAGAAATGTATAAAACTAACCAACTTGGATTAAGACCATAATATTTATCTCAATTTAAGACATCAAGTAATCCTCAATCAAACAATCCCGAAGTTATTGCATTTTATTTTATGTTTTTTCTCTTTGAAAATTTTGTTTTAAAATAAAATCTTCCAGTAACATTCCCATTTGGAAATTGCTCTTGTGAGTTCTTTTTCCTAAAATAAAACGATGAATTCAAAATATAATTTAAAAAATAACTAAATAAACACCATTTGCAACAATATTGTTTGCTATAATTTCTTGTTTTCATATATTTTTTCTTCTTAAACTTTGGATAATACATTATAAGCGTGTCATTTTTTTATTTTTAATTAAGGAAATACGTCCAACACTCTTTTTTTTTTTTGAACAGGGATAAACATTTCATTGATTCGTCAAAGAGTTACAATATAAGGCAGAAGATAACATTAGATCAAAAGGTCCCCCCAAACTGAATAATTTGGAATAAAGGCAGATGCCCTAGCAAAAGTGTGAGCATAAGTATTCAAAACTCTATTAGCGTATATGATATTAACAAAGTTAAAGAAAAATAACAAATGTCTACAATCAGCTATGATAATGCCAAAATATGAATCATCACTGGATGTGGAGTTGATTGCATCAACTGATAGGAGCGAATCTGAAACACTCTATTATGGCAATTCAGTTGGCCTAACTTTGCATATTAGTGCACTCATAAATCACCAACTCAATTAAATTGATTCGGCAAATTTTTTTTGTTACAAAGAATTAAATATTTCATATCAATAATGCACACAATCACTTGAGCTAATTTCAAGTGACTTTTTAAAAGGAGCAATGCAACAGGTCGACTTCTAGGAGGTCACCCCATTCTTGTGCTATTTTCGCCGAAACATGTTAACTTCATAATTCTGATAGAATCTGATGCATTAGTGTTGATGTGAACGGACGGTGGGTGAATGAGAGTGTCATTTTCCATGTGATAAACAATTGGAAACAACCCGAAATATGCATAAAGTATGACACATTTGGAGAATTAAAATGTTGTTTAGTTATGAAAATTTTTTATTATTTTTTAAAAAATTAGAAAACAGAAAATTTGTTCATGAAAAACTAAAATTTTTTATTATTTTCTATTTTATTTCTTAAAATAAAAACAAAATAGAAACAAAAAAACAGAAAATTATTCTCTCAACTAAATATTGTCTAAGTTTTTGTTGGTTTTTTCTACACTACTTTAGTTTCTCTTTTTGAGCAAAGGCCCATCAACGTTTAACTAAAATAGTCGATAAGAAGATTAGAAGAAAATATTATGTTGCGTGTTCAGATGTTGAAAGATATAGCTATGTCTAAATATAATTTCCAAAAACCAAAGAATGAACTCGGATGAAAATTTATGATAATTTGAACAAGAAAAGTCCATACTATACCTAAGTCTCGTCTGCCTTTACCTTTTCTTTTCTTTTTTACTTTTAATTTCCCAATAATATCATGTTCAACTATTTCAAAAATTTAAAATTTGAAAATAAAAGAGTTTCTTTATCAAAAAAAACTTTACTTATCAAAAAAAGAATTTTATGACAAAAGGAATTATATTTCTTGAACCGGATCAAAAGACTACTTATTAAGCATGCACACAAAGAACAGCAAAATAGATGCATGGACAAGTCCAGGAAAGTATTTGTTTTACAGTTATAAACATGATTAAACTTCGCAACTTCATCAGGCACCCTGATTGGAATTTGCATTGCTACCATGATTGACACCAGAAGTAACAGACTGTGAAGACACAGCACCTTCTTCCATCTTCTTCCAACCTTCCTCTTCTCTGTTCTCCCCCGATGCCTTGGCAGTGTCATATGAAGCATGCAGACCAAACAAAAAGTAATACACCAACAAAACACCAGTCCAAATACCGAACCTTTTGAACGACTCTTTATCAATGGACCCCAGTAGAAATATGTTGATAAAAATTGAAGCAGATGGTAGCCATGGCACTAATGGGACACCCCACAATTTTGGGTTCCTTGCTTGTGGCACGAAAATGCAGAGTCCTAACGTACCCAGAAACCAAATTGGCACTGTGATCACATACCCGATCCATCCATCTCCATTTTCACTCCAAATAATTGCTGTTGCAGTTGCAGAACCAAGAATGATTCCAATGCATCCCACTAACTTGGCTCTGTTTTCTTGTGTTGTGACTCCACTAGCATAATACCTTCTCACCAGAAGTGCTAAAGCCACTAATGAGAAAATAAACAGTGTGGAGATTGAAAGAAGTTTCGATAAAATGTCCAGTTCCGTGAAGAAAGCAATGATGGCTGTGGCACCTAACATCACAATTGTGGCGTTCACTGGTGTCCCGGTTCTTCCATTAACGTTAGCGAACCATGGTGGCATCATATGGGTTCTGGCTATGTGGGTCAAATACCGAGCCTGACCCACGGCTCCGACAAGTAGAGCCGTGGTCATGCCCTGTAATGCACCAACAGCGACTATGTACTTAGCCCAATTCAGACCCACGTACTGAAACGCCACAGAAAACGCAGCCTGGTCGTCCATTTGTTTGTACGGCA
>CAODLS010650615.1:0-11622 GCA_948243855.1 Flueggea neowawraea | reverse complement strand
AGGCAAGACCGAAAATTCTCCAACAAGTGGTATCAGAGAGGGTCTCCATTCTAAAAGGCTTAACATCCTTGGAGAAAAGATCCTACATAATTGCAGTTGAGTATCTTAATGGTAATATCTTTCTGACTTATTCATTTTGTTTATTTATTTAATGTGTGGAATTGTTTGAACTAGATTGGGGGAGAGAATATATATTTTTTGAATATATGCACAAATTGATTTTAAAAGGGGGAGTAAAAACTTGTTTCTTTTGATGATTACAAAAAGGGGGAGAGTATTGAATGAATTTGTTATGGCTTAATGGAAAGAGGTAAATGGAAAGGGGTAGAACTTTAAAGTTTGCATGATCATATACATTATTTTTACATGTTTCTAACCTCTTGACAAGGATAGAATCCTTGATCACATGTGTTGTCCTTGATGTAGCATTCAAATTCTTGAAGGTTTTTCATCATAAAAAATGGGGAGATTGTTGAACCAATGGTGGTTCACATTTAGATCATCTTATGTTTTGATGATGAACAAAAATTGGTAATTAAGACAACAAAGCACAATGTTCAATAAGATGGCCAAATGATTCAATTGTTGGGGTAAAAGAAGTGTTGCTCAAGTAATATTGGTACTCACTCGAGTAAAACAAGTTCCAGAGGCATGAGAAAGTGAACCTTTCACTCGAGCAACCTGGAAGTCACTCGAGCAAGCAGAAAACTCAGAAACATCACTAGAGGAGTACTTACTTGAGTAAGAAATAAAGTTACTTGAGTAATCGAAGAATCATGTGCGAATCAGGTCAAAAATCACGCTCACTCAAGTAGAAAATATTCTTACTCGAGTAAGTCATATATGACAAGAAATCAAGCGTCAAATGCACTCTAACGGCTAGATTATCAATCCCAACGGTCATATGGGCAAGAAAGGCCATAAATACATGAAGAAAAGGCACATAAAGTATGGATAATCATGCACTTTCAAGTCTCAAATATTTAGATCAATCCATCAACCCCAAAACAGCAAAACAAAGCTAGAGACCATATTGCAAGCATCAATGTCATACTCTTATTTCTAGCATAAAGCTATCAGTTGTATGTATTCATAAACACTTTAGGTATGAGAAAAGTTTGTTGTGAGCCTTAGAAAATAACATTGTAAGGGCTTTAGAGGTGTGAGCCTAAGAGAGCATCAACATTGGTTTATTCTTAAACCAGAATCAAGTATTATAAGAGTTCTCATTTAGCTTAAAAGTGAAAGTGGCTTTGAAGGCGTTGAGCCGAGAATCAACCTCTTTGTAAGGCTTTGTTGGATTGAGTCGGAATCCATCATTGTTATAGTGAAAAGCCTAAGTGAGACTTAGGTAGTGAATGTAGGCAAGGTTGGTCGAACCACTATAAATCATTGTGTTCATTTTCTCTCTTCTAAACTCTCACAACTCCACCAAAGCAAGACCAAAAATTCTCCAACATACAACTCAGGTTCACTTGGGGGTTTGATGGCTAGCTAGGGCCCAATCTTACCAAGTAATTTAGGAGTCAAATCTTAGATTACTACCCTTGTTAATGAGGGCCTAGAGGGTTACACACAATAACATGTTATAAGGATGATGTTATTCATGAGATGAATAATGTTCAAATGAGTAATCCTAGTTTGAGTAGGATTCCTATTTTGACTCACGGATGAACATCTTCGAATAGGTGACCTAAATGTATAGGATACCTTAAGATGATACCTAATTAATTAAGAAATCTGAAAATGTCATTTCTTATGAGAGTCCTAATTTGACTAGAAATCCTAATAGAAATGGGAATCCTAGTGTAATTAGGATAAGTTCTGAAATGGAAACTAATGATCGTCTTATGTTTCAATATAACTAATCCTAACACTTGGACATTATCAATTTTGAGAGCCCTAATGTAAATATGATTTTTAATTATGGTAGGATTCCTATTGTGAATAGGATTTGAGAAATGAAAAAACTAGTTTGACTAGTTTGTGTCGGTATTAAGGGTTTAGAGCGCAATAGTGAATAGTCCTAATTTGATTAGGACATCTCGGGACAAGTCTTAATTAAATTAGGATTCTCCATATTTATTTAATTATTGGATAATTAAATAAAATATAAATCTTTGTTAGACTTGGATAAATGTTGCAACAAGTTTGCAGACATTGTGCTTATGTTTGTTTAATGGGTAGAAGCCTAAAGCCCACTAAGTCTAAGTTAATTAATCACATTCCTAGTGTAAGAATGAGTTTAATTTGCTGCTAAGAAAGAGTGTGTGGTCGTCTATAATGAGTGCTAAAAGGATTTGGAATATCTTCCTATAAGATAGGAAGATATCTCACTTGATGTGGGTTAGAATCATTGCGATATTGTAGGAGGTGTTTAGCAAACCCTAACCCTATTTGGACTAAGGTATTTAAGGGTCTTTTAAGTAAATTTTTGGCAGTCTAAGTCGTGCATATGGTAGGCAAAACGTTGCTGCCTTGCTTCCATTCTTATTGCCAAAAACCGTAAACACCTAGCTCTATAAAAGTGTTCACAACGCACCGATTCGAACCCAGTCCTGAGCCGCAAACTCCTAGCTGTGATTGTAGACCAACGTGGTGTGGATACCAATAGAGACACCATACTTTTGGTGTTGTGAAGTAGCTAACCGAACACAAAAGGATCAACAAGTTCGTGATTCAATCATATTCTTTGCAATTAGTCGGTGTTTTACGAGGTAAACTTTCACAAATCCTTCTTTTGTTGTATGTATCAATTGTTTGTATGAATCTTGGCATTTGATAATGAGTAAAAACACTTAAAATTCCGTTGCGTTTTCCTTACACGTTATAAAAGATTTTATATATCATGTATAAGTTAACGCTAGAATAAATCAAAATATAGAAGTGAAAACTTCACAATGTTGGTCCAATTATGGTATAGTGTGCAAGTTTAGCAATTTTACATGTAACTTGCCTTCAATAGTCCAATTATGCTGGAGGATTAATTTGCTAAAAAGGAGAATTTCTTTGACACTTGTAAGTCCAAGTTTAACACTTTAAAAAATGGAAATTCAAAAGTGAAAACTTCAAAAGTATGAAATCATATTTTGTGGATGGGCCACCCGAAAGCTATCAGACTTTTTTTTTCAGTCGCCAAAAGTTCAAAAGCTTCATGGGATATATTGTTCAAGAATGCATAACCAAATAGCTAATTCCGATTCTTGATCTTGTCTCGAAGCAAGAGGTTACTGTGGACTTCCATGTTCTGATTAGATGGTTTATGTCTTATATTTCTTTCTCCTTCGCCTTGAGGACGATCCACTTACCAATACCTCATGATGCATATGAAGCAATTGTCCTCAGGCATTTTCTTCAGGAATTCTTCTGGAAGTTAATGAAAAAGTTGGGGATTGGGATAGAAAAGAAATATAGCAGAGGATGGGTAACCTTAGACCGAAGTTTTGCACAATATGCGTCAATTTGTCAAGAGGAAATAAGCAAAGGAGACGTCAAAGATCATAGTTGTGATGTTGATGAAGAGGGTTTTAATGCTTTGAAGCTTTTCACGATTGATCATGAAATAGCAGGACCAAAGCCTGCAAGTCATGACAATATAAGAGCTAGTGTAATAAGCCTTATTTTTGCTGCTGCAGATACTATAAGCACAGCTCTCTCTTGGTTCATTTGGCTTCTTTCAAAGAATCCAAATGTTGAATCCAAAATTAGACAAGAGCTTAACCAAGTCTCACCAGTGCAAAAATGTGAAATCCAGAAGTTTTTCGTGTCCAAATCGAAAGAGTTGGACAAAATGGTGTACCTCGAAGCAGCGTTAAATGAGACATTGAGGTTATATCCACCGGGTTATGAGGCCAGGACTCCTATTCATCCAGACACTATGCCTAGTGGTCATCACGCCAACGAAAAGACGAATATTGTGATCTCTGCATATGGCATGGGAAGGATGACATCCGTATGGGGAGAGGACAGCCACAAATTCAAGCCCGAGAGATGGAAAGATTCGACGTGAGCCTCCTCACAAGTTCTCTGCATTTAATTCAGGGTCTCGGATTTGGAGCCTCTATCATGCAAAACTACCACGCCAAGGTAGTAGAGGGCCAAGCTGTTACCCCAAAGTCCAGTGTGATTCTTCAACTAAAGGATGGCCTAGTGGTTAGGGTTAATAGGATTATTCCGTCGCCAGATTAATTTTCAATAGCGGCAATTCTAAATTTGTTTAAGTCCAGGAGTTTCTTTGTAGGGTCAATATTTAATTTCACATTGAAAAGGGAGTGACATGATTATTTGCTAATCTATGCCTTCAAAATGTAACTTTGGTTAATTCTGTGTCATGTACATCAGAATTTCCAATACAATATTCTGCAAAGTGGAAGTTGCATCAATTAAATTGTAAACCTGGCTTGTTTAAGCGCTTATAAAGCAAAACTGGTGTCAAGATTCAGTTTGTTCCGATCTCTCTAATATGAAGATGTTGCCATTGTCATCCCTTCCTATCCTCAAGTCATCATCAACATATCTGCAGTCATCAAACAAATAATCAAATTGCATCATCTGATGCTTCGTACTACAAAAATCCATCGCAGTCAAGACATTAATTAAGACAATATTTAGGAGCACAAAAATGATTCAGCGCGTACGTGATCTCAAGCCAGCCTTCCGGGTTGAAAATGCTGAGCAGAAGGTCATAGTTCTTCCGGAACATGTTCATCAACTGTTATTGTTCTCCAAACAACAGAACACATGAAAAACTTTATGTTACTGTTTCCCGTAAACAGTTAAAGAAAGTGCTTCTGAAAAATTAATGAGTTGGCCTGCCTGTAGCATTCAGAACATAGAATTACAGAATCTGGCGACCTATTTCGAAATGCAGCAATACCTGATCTGGAGTGATGGTTGAATTGTCATATTTGATATCAACTCTCTGTAGATTTCAGAGCACAAATGAACAAATCACAAATTGTTAAGCAAAAAATCTTTCTTTTTTTTAAGTCAGTTTATTTGCTCCTATCGACAATCGAACTCACAATAATTGACTCCAGTTTCAATCAGTTACAAGCTCATTAGTCAAACAATCATAAAATTTAACCAACAACGATGAACAAGTATTGAGGTCTTACTGATTTGGATGCAATCTTGAAGGAGGCCTCAATCTTGAGTTGTCCATTTAACATATTTAATCCTCTAACGCTGAACTTGATCACATTGACTGCTTTGCCCTCCATTTATGCAATGATATTGCAATAAAAAAGGAACAGAAATTGAGTTGACAAATTGTTGAACACCGAATTAGAAATTTAGCTTGGCCCAAGAAAATAAAAAAGAATAAACAAACTGCTAAAAATAGCTCTGAAACTCTGAACCAATAAAGCAAAAAATGAATGTTATACCTTGGCAACATCAATGGTCTGAAACAAATCACCCAAGGTGATAAAATCTCTCAATCCAAGCTTTGTTCTTTTTGAACCCAATATAGTAATAGTACTGTATACAAGTCTCCAGCAACCGACAACCTTCAAATTATTGAAACAAAAACTGTAACCCAACAATTTATTTTCAGAGCACCAAAATCTCAACATTATCCTCATCCATTTACCTTATCAGGATTCAAAGTAGGACCTGGAGTTGGATTCTGAGACTCTAATAACTCCACCAGACCTTCAATCTCAGATTTCTTTGCAGAAGGGACTCCAAAAACTCCTCTGTTAAGTCCTTGCATCAGAATTAAAAATAAACCATTTCAACGACTTCTACACATTGCTGATAAATTTCACAAACTTCTAGCTGAAAAATTGTATCCCAATGAGGTGGTCCAGCTAGTAAGCAAGCAAAAGACTTCTACGGCAGATGGGAAGCACCTATCAGAGGGGGGAAAAAAAGCGCTGAAAAATTGTATGGCCATACCTTGAACTGCTTGATACAGCTCTGCTTTTAGCTGTGACAAGCTCTTGTTATCCTCTAATGATATTTTCTGGTCTTCACCAACCAAGCCAGAGTGTTGGTCTGAAGCTTTAGTGGTCCAAATGGGCCTAAACCTATCATCAATTCTTCTGCTCTTGGTCCAAGGATGAATGGTTTGGACTAAACCCTGCCTTTTGGTCATGTTTGTGATTCTGGGTATTGGTGGAAGCACTTGCGTGGCAGGTTGGACAACCTTAGTGGCCATGAATGTTGCTGCTAAAAGATGGATCTTTCAGATATGGTCAGAAAGCTGTAGCTGATGGTCATGGCTTTGATCTGCAAACCTTCTTTTCCTCTGATTTGGTTTGTTTGTATAGGTCCTTGATCGGTTATAGTGTCACACTAGTTTTGATATTAGTGGAGGCTGTTATTGAGCAATGATGAGAGAAGGTAATGGATTAAATCGAGTCTTTTGGCTGATAAAACTACATATATGCATGACTTAGTTGACGAATCCAATACATCTATGGATAGGATAAGCAAATATAAATGTGGTTGGAAGTTCCCATGTCCAGGAGAGAGAGAGGGAGAGACAGGTTGTATGTTTGCCACCTCATATGGAAACGGTACAATACCATTAAGAAGCTTCAAGTCACAGTTTCTTTTGCATATAAAGAAATTTTATTTCTATATAAGGTTAATTTGTGGTAAGAGGTCTCAAATTCCATTCCTACTGAATACGCCCATGGAAAAAGAATTTGATCCTCCAGTAAGCACGAGTCGGCCAAAAAAGACCGTTCATAACAATTACTAAACTCTAAACAGGATTAGTCTAAAAAAACAGAAAGAAATTTATGTAAATAGTTGCAATTTGAACAAAATTTTAAAGAAATTATGAAATTCTTTTCCTCCCAAGCAAAGCACTCTAATATACTGAAAAAATGGTAAAAGAAAGTACAATGAAAAGATTCCAGATAAACTAATCAACCGATCATGTGCAAAGCGTGCTTTTTTCGTTTCAAGGGATCCCTTGTGATAAATTCAAGTAGAAAGATCAAATCTTTCATTATAGATCTCTGCACCTACCATTTCCAATCTTTCATTATAGGTCCTGAGAATTCTCAATATCCTAGAATGTCAACCGAAAAAACAAAGTAGACCATGAATTACAGTTTAAGTAGATGCATTTCATCCGAGTCACAACAATTCCGCTACCATATATAGCAAGTTCATACACACTGTGTAATGCATGCTCTAAAGTTTACACAGCAGATGTAGATTTCTCAGACTCCTGCTGTTGTTTCCACTGCTTTGGAGTCATAGCTTTCTTAATTGACAGGGCATGAATCTCTTTCATCAGTTCTTCCAAAGCTGTATTGACCATTCTGTGCCTATCTAGCAACCTCTTCCCTTCAAATTGTGCCGAAACAATCTCTATTGCAAAACTTGCACCGCATCTGATCACACATCACATCTCATCAGCATAAAACCATGATAAATAATGAACCAAAGTCGGATACAAAATCCCAAGTAAATTTGTTATGTAAAGGAACTTACCCGCCAGATGTATCAATTATGTCCTGGAAACATAAAAAAGAACTTGTTACAGTGGGAACAGAGTTGAACCAACATATTTTTTTGCATATCCATACACACGCACAACTGCTCATTGTTTTTCCGTGATGAAGAACCATTTTCTACAGATGCTATAAGAACGCACACAGAAGAATTCCTATTTATATACCAACATGAATTCTCCATGTATTTACTCAGTTTGTCTGAGAGAGAAACATTATTACAAATCACATATTTCTCTGAAGAATGAATTCTAAGAAAAGAAAACATTTTTCAATATTCGTTTAACATGATAAATGGAAAATATTCTCCACATTTGATCGTCAAAACAACTATTATCTCCAAATTAGTTTTCTTTGAATTTATTTTCCTAATTATTAGAAACAACAGAAGATGGCAAAAAAAATTTCTCTAAGCAATCAAAAACTTCAAATCATTTTTCTTTTGATTTAAAGATAGCCTGTCACTTGATTTAAACTCGGCAAATCATTTGTCCCCTTTTACACTCTTTAGAATTTAATCTCTGAATGAGACTAAAATTTGGAGTACTACTGTCCCTACTAATTTGGAGTAATTAATCAGCCTCCTTTCATGTCAAAATCCTCAGAATCAACGAGAAACCTAAATAAACGAACCACAAAATTTACTGTCGCAACACAACAAATACAGAGCAAATATTGACCAAGAAAATCCAACCCAACAAGCACATTTACAAGTTTAAAAAACATACGCATTCAAAATACAACTAACAGAAAAATACAATAGAACCCAGTTCAGCAAGTTGAAAACAGAACTGAAATCAAATAAGAATCAATAAAATAGCATTCAAACACATAAACGCACGGATGATAAACGAAAAAAAAAAACACATACGCAAGAGAACAAACTGAGGCCTACGAGAAGGCATCAAATAAGGGAAAAGTAAAAGCTTACAAGATGTGAAGGGCTGAGTTTAGAGTTCAAAGTAGATTCAATTTGCTCCTTAGTTACTCCCATCTTGCCTTTTTGGTCTTTTGCTTCTGAGAATCTGAAGTTAGCGTTGTTTCTGCACCCTATAAATTTGTCAATGTATTCTTTCAACTTTTTGAATATGGGTGGACTACATGATAGGCCCAGCGATATGCAAAGCCCATTCACCAACTATGGCTTGGCAAACACCAGCTTCGTGGGCGTTAGTCTCGTTTGGTTGGGAAAATTTAAGAGCATCTCTAGTGCCCATATTTTTTTAGAGGTTATTCGCCACCTAGCAAGGAAAAAAGTAGAGGAAATTACATCCTCTCTAACAAAAATTATTTTCCGTGGACTCCAAAAATGATTGATTTCTCAAATTATGCTCGAAACTCATATTCATTATGACAACGTTAATATTTAATACGACGGTTGACTAATAATTGAAACTCATATTCATTATGACTAATTTGAGGATTCTTATTTCTTGGAAGACTACTTAGTAATTTAAAAATATGTTAGAATTGATTTATAATTTTTTAAAATTTTGAGGACCAAACTGTAATTTGCCAGTCCTGGGACTAAATGGTAATTTTATAAAATTTGAGGGCTCAACTGGAATTCCATGTAGATTCTAATTTTCAAGGTTTCAGAGTTAGATTTTCGACCAAAATAGGGTTTTCGTCGTAGATCAAGTGTCTGCATCTGCATTTTCATATCATGCATCCGCTATTGTCATAGTACCATAGTCTGATTGTTGTTGTGTTTGTGTTTGTATATGTTTCAGTTTCCTCTTCCTGCCAGCACGATTAGTCACCCACTAGCGGTGCTCGACTGGATCCTTTGCTTCGGATTCTAGGTTAGTGAAATGGTAACTTCAGACACATAGGTTGTGTCTTCTAAATTATATGTTTTGTTTATGTCTGATGGGTTTCTAAAAAAAACGGAATAATTAATGGTTGGTTAATTAATAATCCGGATTACGTGATTATTATTTTCTAAGATTTCTATTTCTGAAATTTAAAATATTTATATATGGTTATAAATATCTTTTGTAAAATAATTTTTATTTTGCGTGTACGTCTGATATATATATATAAATATTTTAGTATGGGACACATGTGCTACGTAGGGTGAAACATAGTCTTTGATCCCATTAAGCAGTCAAGGCCCAATTGCCAGGGTTAATGGTAGTCGTGTGTCCAGCCAGACGCATGTATTCTGTTTTTGATTAGTGGTGAAGCCCACTTATACATACATTTTGTCTGTTTCTGGTCCATATTTGTTTCTGGTATATTATATACATACTCTGTTTGTTTCTGTTTGTTGTTGCTTTGGTTGCAAACATTTTTTTGGAAAATGGATTTCGAAACTAATATGTTGTATTAGCATGTATACGTATGTATATACTTATATCTGTATGCGGTAGTTTTGAAATGTTTTCAAAACCGTTTTTGTGAGGCTTGGAGCTGGTCTAGAGTGTCTTTGTTCACTAGGTATTCTTACCCTTTTTTTCTATATTTCTTGTCTATTCTCTATTATCTATTTCTTAGGTTTACATTTTGGCACTCGGCAACCGTCTGACATCTTACACCTAGTGAGGCATTCCATTTGATAATGAATGCCCTCTTGTTTCGGGTTCCTTTATTTTTGTTAGAGTTCCACATCGAGTTGTTGTTGGATTACCGAGTCTTATTTTTGAATTTTGGATTTACACTTGATTATGTTATAGTACGATTTATTTTGTATAACTTATATTTCATATATTCATATTTTTCAGTATTTAATGCTTTAACCTTATAAGATGGTTTAATAACGGTTTATTAAATGAATTAAGTAGAATGTTTGATCTCTAAGGCTTGTGCGAGATGAATCGAGTTTTCATAGACGGTTCACGTCGTACGCCGGTCATGACCCGATTTTGGGTCGTGACAAATGTGGAATCAGAACAAGGTTTTTGTATTGCTTGGGTCAGTGTGGAGCATAAGTATCTTTGATTGAATCAGTCTGATTTGTCTTTGTATGCCCTTCTGATACATACGTCGGTACTGTGGCAATCGTTAGCATTCTGGCATTCGCATGGTGTATGCGTTTCGTTTGCTTGTTATGCAGCATTCTGGCATCTGTGTTTTATACGCATATTATATGTCTGACATTTGCATTAAGGCATGGATTAATGCTGTAAGACGCTAGCAAGGGCCGCTGAAACTTTTGTTGATTGGGTGACAAAGTTGGTATTCAAGTATTTTGTTTCTGAGAGTACCGATAGAGTTAGCTAGCTATAATGAGTGTGGTGATTCTATGTGATCGACTAAAGGTTGAGATTTTTTTAATTGAGGATTGAGGAATAGATATTTCTGAGATAACCTTCTGGATTATACATGGTCAATTTGGGTGTCGTGTGAGGTGGTTTACTTTGCTTATTGGCACATATACGGATTTCATTACTATCGTAATTAAGATGGGGATGATCTAAATTTGATTCTGGAATCATGAATTAGATTGGGGATTTTATTTAATGAGATTTTGGGAATAGAACATTTGAGGGAAGATTCTTCGAGAGTTGATCAACGAGATTGATCAAGGTTTCTGATATCACAGTAAAGGATGTAACTATGTTATTGGAGAATGAAAGACTTTGATGTTAACCTAAGTATAATAAATTTGACGAATTTATCGATAATTATAGTAATTTCAGAATGCGAACATTTTGGGATTGGTTCACGATCACTCATAAGGTATTAATTGAGCGGGATATATTTGAGAAAATTAATTGGTACATCTGGTGATTGTAAATGGAAATTTTGAATTGAAATATGAATCATGATCTTGGGTGACAAGAATTGAGATTAGCGTGTCAGCATGATGGATGAAGATATTTATAAGTATTCGAGGAATAAGTATAAACAATGGATATATTGATGAAGTCGATTAGTCAAGGAAATAAAATTGAGGCTTTCAGGTTTTGACAAATTGTTATAACAAGATTATCAAGGAGTAAGAGAATTCTATGGTGACATGATCATTAATTATTAAAGAAAATTTATTGGCTATAGCCAAACTTAAGGATCGATTATTTTGTTGAGAATGACATTCTTAGAGATGATAAAATTATTATGATATGATGCCTAATTCCATTGTGGACTATGGTAATGAATTCAATTTCTTTGTCTCTTGAGAATTTTGAATGTGAGCAACTTA